>ML413027.1:0-14441 GCA_005239525.1 Nicotiana knightiana | reverse complement strand
ATAGAACAAAACTGGGGAGGTGGGATCAAGTCACCTCGCCTGTCCCAAATACCCAACTGCTCTCAATACATGTCGTAAATGTGTCGTCCACCCTGGACTGATCATCCCTCTCAAAGTGTCTGGCATTCCATGTAGGCGGACTCGGTATAGGCTGCGTCAGGCCAAATTGATGACATACTCGCTCGGAGGCATGATGCTCAATAATATCGAGGCATACCATCGGAACAGAAGACATCCAAATCTGTCGGCCAAACCTGCAATACGCTGGCAGTGTATCTAACAGATCATCGTTGTACGGCATCCAGATGAACTATCAAATAAGAACACAGACCGTTAGTAGGCGCATAACTACGTTAATCTATACCAGGTAAGTTTATTTAGATATTCACCTGTGCGTTGTCCAGCAGATCAAAAAACATCCCTGCAGAGGGGGAGATTATGATGGGCATCATAATCTAGTGCAAGAGCACGACGCACAACCCACCTCCAGGCTAGAGGAAGCTCCGGAATTTCTACATTAGCCGGTAGCTATGATAGTGGTGGCTGAAACTGGAGAAATCGCTCCCATGCCCAAACCTAACATAGAAAGTTGACTTAAAGTATAAGAATAACTATAACTAGGTACAATTGCAACTAATGGACATATTATTTGAATATGTTGTCACCTGTAGAAGCGGCAGAAAGCCACAAACGTCTCTCTGTGTGCCGATAGAAGCCCGACACAAATGCCTGTACAGGAATGAAAGGACAGCAGCACCCCAACTGTACGTGGATGTAGTCTCGAACCTATCAATATGGTGCAGAAAACAGAGGCTCACTAGGTTTTCCGAAGTGTTCGGGAATAATCCACCAAGTATAACAAGCAATAACAGCCTCGTATATCGTACCACATCCACCTCCTCTGACTCGTCAGTGATAGTATGGTGGATCTCCTCCAGGTGCGCTATAATGGAGGTCAACTGCAGACGGCTGGACTCAGACCCGACCGCCTGGTCCACAGGCCTGAAACGAGTGAGCCTCTCCAGATAATCCCAATAGGCTTGCCGCTGATAATATCTCATGTTATACGACATCAAAACTGGCAAGCCATCAGCTGGCAGGCCATATAGAATCTCGGCGTCCTGAAGGGTGATGGTGGCCTCGCCGATGGGCAGGTGGAAAGTGTGCGTCTCCGGTCGCCACCGCTCAATCAACGCCGTGATCAAAGCCCAGTCGAGCTGTATCCGGCCAATCCTAATAATCCGGTAAAATCCTAGATCCTCCAGGTAATGGACCACGCGGGGATGTAGAGCTCTATCATTCAAAAACTCCCACATATACTCCACTCTCCTGGCCCGGAAAGTCTGCGTAAGCAACTGTCCGTCCCATATATACTCGGATCTATGCTCGGGCTGTAGGGCTAATAAATCCAACGTCCGAGGACCGGGATGTATCATCGGGTCCATGTCGTCCACTGTAAATTAAAACAACATTATTTGTATTTTATCTGTATATTTAATATTAATTTTTTGAGCTACACAATTTTTAGAGTTGTACAAAATTTAAACCTATGGGTTCTAGGCTCGTTATTTGAGTCCTAGTAGCACCCAACTATCAATAATATATATATATTTATATATATGGGTTCCGGACTCGATATTTTGAGGCCCAGTCGCGCCAAATTAACATTAGTAATTATGTATGTGTCAAATTCAATATTTTTATAATTTTAATTCATGTTTTATAAATAATTTATTGTACAATATATATATATATATATTGGTTTCGGGCTCGATATTTTGAGGCCCAGTCGCACCAAATTAACATAGTAATTATGTATGTGTCAAACTTTATTATTTTTATAATTTTAATTCATGTTTTATAAATAATTTATTGTACAATATATATATATATTGTACAATAAATTATTTATAAAACATGAATTAAAATTATAAAAATAATAAAGTTAGACACATACATAATTACTATGTTAATTTGGTGCGACTGGGCCTCAAAATATCGAGCCCGAAACCAATATATATATATATTGTACAATAAATTATTTATAAAACATGAATTAAAATTATAAAAATAATAAAGTTAGACACATACATAATTACTATGTTAATTTGGTGCGACTGGGCCTCAAAATATCGAGCCCGAAACCAATATATATATATATTGTACAATAAATTATTTATAAAACATGAATTAAAATTATAAAAATAATAAAGTTAGACACATACATAATTACTATGTTAATTTGGTGCGACTGGGCCTCAAAATATCGAGCCCGAAACCAATATATATATATATTGTACAATAAATTATTTATAAAACATGAATTAAAATTATAAAAATAATAAAGTTAGACACATACATAATTACTATGTTAATTTGGTGCGACTGGGCCTCAAAATATCGAGCCCGAAACCAATATATATATATATTGTACAATAAATTATTTATAAAACATGAATTAAAATTATAAAAATAATAAAGTTAGACACATACATAATTACTATGTTAATTTGGTGCGACTGGGCCTCAAAATATCGAGCCCGAAACCAATATATATATATATTGTACAATAAATTATTTATAAAACATGAATTAAAATTATAAAAATAATAAAGTTAGACACATACATAATTACTATGTTAATTTGGTGCGACTGGGCCTCAAAATATCGAGCCCGAAACCAATATATATATATATTGGTTTCGGGCTCGATATTTTGAGGCCCAGTCGCACCAAATTAACATAGTAATTATGTATGTGTCAAATTCAATATTTTTATAATTTTGTGTATTGGGGGGGGGTGAACTTAATTGTACAAAGTTTGCATTTTCGACTACCAGTGTAAGATACTTAAACTAAAGTATTTATACGCTAAAAGACTACACATTATTACGCTACAAGGCTCTACATTTTACTATGCTACAAGGGTCTACATTTTACTACGCTAAAAAGGTCTAGATTTTACTACGCTAAAAAATAATCTAAACTAAACATGAACAACAAATAAATTTAATTAATAATAAAACACAAAACGACATGAAACATATATATATATATAAACAATTATTAAGTCCGGATAAATTTTAACATACTAGTTTCGCCAAAAAACCGGATAAATTTAACACAGTAGTTTCGCAAAAAAATAACAAAAACCGAAATAGAACACATACAAATAAAAAAATATGCATTATTATTAAAGTTTCAACATATAATAAAATGAAATACCTCGAATAAATTGAAATTTTGACTCCGAAAATGTGTATCAACAACAATACGATGCTCTACTCGAAAGTGGGACCAAAANTTACCTAGAAAATAGGTATAACGCCACATACTATGGCGTTATACCTGTGTCTGACAGATTCAGAAGGTATAACGCCATAGTATATGGCGCTATACACTAACGGCACAGTTACCGTTAGTGTATAGCGTCATATACTATGGCGTTATACATAGATCCGTTCTATGTTTTTTTTGGACTTATTTTAGTTCTATTTGTCCAAATATAGCCTACTTGGGTTCCGGACCCATTCTTTTTGACAACATCTTCTCTACAGGAATCTTATCTCAAATTAACGCCCAGCAATCATCTCAGCACAAGTTGGTTTCAAAATTTGAGGGCATATCTATCTATATTCGAACAACTGAACGTACTGGTTTTTGTTGCGATATACTATTAACCATGCGGTTTAGACATAGTATTTTGTTTTATTCTTTATGGAACAATTATATGTTTAATTTATTCAATTCAATAAAGTACTATTTTAAATAGATCATTTGTTACATGTGTGTCCTTTTAGTTATGTAGTAGACAATTTAGTGTATGGAGTCTTAGCTCATGCACGGAAGATTAAATTGTTGGTTCTCATAATTAATAAATTTTGTTCACAATCAAAGATATTATTGGACAAAATATCTTGATGATTGTAGCAAAAGATTATAGTATAATTTGTCTTGATTATGGGAGTGGTTTTACTCCGACTTCTCGTGCTAGTATACTCAGTGTATATTAAACGGACCAAGTAGAGAAAATATGTTTTTATACTGAATATATAAAATATTTTCTCTAATTCATTAAATGAGCTTATACTCCTAATCTTGATATAATTATTATGATCAATGTAATTTGTTTATTGTTTTGATTTATCAAAAGGTACGACTCTATTCCGAGTTAGTGTATGCCTAATAGATTGGACAATAACGAATAACATTTGTGAATAATAATTAGTTGATAGAATCCTTGACTCGGTTTTGAGTTTGATGATACCCCTTTATATAAGCTTATAAGTTTTCATGTGAAAACCCGACCACTGGATTTTGTATCCGTCACATGAAATAGTTTAAGCGGAATTGTAAAGGATTTAATTAGTTGATTAAATTAAAATTTCAGTGATTTAATTTGATTAACTGGTATTTGAGATCTTAACAAGGGGAGTTAAAATAAGTGTTATTGAATTTTCAAAATTCATACTGAGGAGTTCAGTTGTAGTTTTTTAGTGGAATAAATTATAATTAATTATAGTAAGAATTAATTCATGCTAATTTCGAATTAATACTATAATTGGTAGCCTCTTATTATTTCTGTGGTCCCTGCTATACCTAGTAAAAACCTGGACAAGACTTGGGTAAAAAGTGACTTGGGAGAAAAGTCATCGTTAGAGTTAGAGTAGGATTCTATTTGTGCAAGTAGAATCCTACACGTTTTTGGAAGATAATTTTCGGCCAAAAATAACTCTACTTAAGGAGGACGAATTTCACCTAATTACTTACTTTTAGAGTTGTATTATTTTTGTCCACCCAAAAACAAAATCGTCCAAGGTTTTATTAGGAATATAGCAGAAGAATGCAGCCCTGGATTCTTGCTGTTTGGAAGCTTTGTCCAACGATTTCAAGAGGTTAGTGCTTCTAATCTTGTGATTATAGCATTGTCCAGTTTACATGTATTAGATGCCTGGTTTGTTTGGTTGCCTCCGATGCGCATGTTCTAACAATTGGTATCAGACGCCGTCTTACATCTAACTAGATAATGTAATACATCATGAATAGAGTAATATTACAACGTGTTGTTTAATGATACATGTTTGGTATGATTATTCTATGTCAAAAATATTTTTTATTAGTATCTTAATTCTGAAATTATGAATTAATATACACATGCATAAACGGTGGTGTTATATTTAATGACAGTCTGTTTAATTACGTTTTTGATGAATACCAATTTGTATTTTTTTTAAAAACATGATTGTTTCTTGAATGTTATTAATTCTGTAATTATGGGTTAATACATATATGCATAAATATTGAATTAAATCTGTTTGAGATGCGTTTTGTCCATAATCAGAGAGTCTTATATTAATAAAAACTTTACTGTTTTGTATGATATTAGTTCTGTAATTATGGATTAATATACAGAATTATGAACAGTGGCGTTTTCTTTTAACAGTGAAAAACATGTTTTTTTTTTACAATTCTGTCTGAACATGTTTTTATTATTATAATATTATTATTTTGAGTTCCAAAAGAATGTTTTAACATACAAGAGTATATTATGTGATTTGAACAAGTCAAAATAATAAAAACACTCAAAACAACCAAAAACAGAATTCTACAAATAGGTCATGATTTTAGAATTCTGATCTGTCGAACTCCGATTAACCTCAAATTTGGTAGGTTCATCAGAAACGGCCCAACTTAAACAACACATTAGCTTTGCTAATGATGTACATCGTGTTTTGGGCATTCAGGGTCGTTTAGATGGGTTTTTGGCTATTTTTATATTTTCTGGAAAAAAAATTTAATAAAAAGAATTTTTAAAAGAAATCTGTGATGGTATGGTTCAATTCCCAATGTTTACAATCATGTTTTACAGTAATATAATAAATTTATATGTTGGCATAAGTCTTCTTCCACATCGGATAAATTTATTATAGATGATTATTGTAGTTTTGCCTCTTGTTATTTGATTACTTATATTAACTCTCCAACTGAGTTATATGTTGATTCAATGAAACTAGAGTTTATAAAAGTGATATTTACCTATCTTAAATTAACAGTTTACTCTCCATCTGAGTTGGTCCTGTTTAAATTTATGGGGTTAATATCTTACATCACTCATATATTTTGCATGAATAGTTAAGTTTCCCTAACGAATCTAAATGTTCAATGAGCATGGTTATATGTGTAATGTGTTGTTTTTGAATTTAATTATTCTAAATACATAACTAATGATCTATTTAATGTAAATATCTCTCAGATTAACCATGTCTTCATTCAACCCACTTACCTCAATTCTGAACCAAAACAAGTTAGAAGGACCGAATTATGTTGACTGAAAAAGACCTTGATATTGTCCTAACTGCTGAAGGTTACAAATTTGTAATCACTGAGGAGTGCCTAGAAAAATCTGAAAATGCTACTGATGATCAGGTTAAGGCCTATGACAAATGGGTTAAGGCTGATGAGATGACGCGATGTTACATTCTTGCCTCTATGGAGAATGTTTTGCAACATCAGCATCAGTCTATGGGGTCTGCTTACGACATGCTTGAAAGTCTCAAAGAGATGTTCGGTGAGCAAAATCGTGCAGCTAAGCAGACTGCCATGAAAGCCCTTTTGAACACCAAGATGGCTGAAGGATCATCGGTCAGGGACCATGTTCTGAAGATGATGAGTCTTCTGAATGAACTGGAGGTCCTTGGAGCCTTGATTGATAAGGAGTCTCAAGTTGAGATGGTCCTACAGACTCTGCCTGACAGTTTTCAACAATTTTGTTTGAACTATAATATGAACAAAATGGATTTGTCACTAGAAAAATTGTTGAATGAGCTGCAAGCGGCAGAGTCTATTATCAAACAACAAGCTCCAGTTGTGGCATTCATTGTTGAGAAAGCTTCAGTTTCTAAGTCGAAAGGCAATAAGAAAAAGAAGAAGGCTCAAAAGGTTTTGGCACCTGGTGGTGCGGCTGGTGTGAAAAAATCCAAAGGCAAGTGCTATCATTGCAAGCAACCTGGGCATCATAAGAAGCAATGCCCTGCCTATCTGTCAAAGTTAAATAAGCAAGGTAATTCAAATTTAAATGTCATTGAAACTTGTTTAGCGACTGTTTCTACCATGTTTTGGTGTGTAGATTGGGGAGCCACTAATCATATATGCACTACTTTGCAGGGTTTTCAGGAAACGCGGCGGCTAAGTGAGAATGAAATTTGCATATTTCAAGCCAATGGCGAGCCAGCACCAGATTTAGCTTTAGGAAATATTAGAGTTTCGTTTAGTAGTGATAGAGTTTTATATCTAAAAGATGTTCTCTATGTACCTTCCATTAGAAGGAATTTAATTTCGGTTTCGAAAATAATGGATGCTGGTTATAATGTTTATTTTGCTAATAACTCTGCTGTTATTAAGTTTAATAAACGTTTTATCTACATTGCTGCTAGATTACATGACCTTTTTATTCTTGATATATCTCCTTGTGTGCTACAACAACCAAAAGAATTGAATAACATTAATCTGCCACATAAAAGAAAACGTATTTCTGAATTGAGTCAAACTTATTTGTGGCACTTACGTCTAGGTCATATAAATCTAAATAGGATTTCGAGATTGGTCTCTGATGGACCATTGAGTTCATTGAAAGTGGATTCACTACCAACATGCGAATCCTGTTTAGAAGGTAAAATGACCAAGAGAAATTTTCCCTCAAAAGGAAATAAAGCTAGCGATAAGCTAGAACTAATTCACTCTGATTTGTGTGGCCCTATGAATATACAAGAAAGAGGTGGTTTTGAGTATTTTGTGACTTTCACAGATGATTACTCAAAATATGGATACATTTATCTGTTGCGAGGTAAGTCTGAATGCTTTGAGAAATTCAAAGAATTTAAGACGGAAACAGAGAAATGACATGATAAATATATCAAAACATTGCGATATGATCGTGGTGGTGAATACCTTTCTGCGAAATTCATAAAATACTTATCAAATAGTGGAATTACATCTCAATTATTTGTCCCAGGAACACCACAAAAAAATGGTGTGTCAGAAAGAAGAAATAGGACACTTATGGAAATGGTTAGATCAATGTTAAGTTATTCCGATTTTCCTTCTTCCTTTTGGGGATATGCTTTAGAAACATCAAATTACATTCTAAATTTGGTTCCTTCAAAGTCATTACCTTCAACTCCAGTAGAATTTTGGACTGGGCGGCAAGCCAAGTTTACGACATATTCGGGTATGGGGTTGTCCAGCACATGTGCTGAAAGGGAAAGCGGATAAATTGGAATCAAGGACAGAAGTATGCATATTTATTGGATATCCAAAAGGAACTAAAGGCGTTTGTTTTTTGTCCCAAAGAAAAGAAGGTAATTGTTACGACAAATGCCAGATTTTTAGAAGAGGACTATTTAATGAACCATATTTCTAGAACTAAACTAGTTTTAGAAGAATTAAATAATGGAGTAACTAAAGACTCATCTCTAGAACGTATCCCGGAATCCAATATTGACATACCACTGCACTGTTGTAGTGGGAGAAATGTCAATAGGCAGCAGATTGCACAAGAGTAATTGCCTGACATCTCACTACCCCAAAGTAGTGGGAGTAATGTTGAGCAACCTCAGATTGTTGAAAAACCTGAAAATGTTCTGCAACCTGCACTCCAGGAAGAAGTTAATGATATCCCAGCACCGCAAAGTGTGGAGGATAACATTGAGGCTTCAGTTTCAAAAAATGATGTTGTGATTCAACAACAAAATCAGCCTCCACCTGTAGTGACTAGTCGTAGTGGGAGAATTATTAGAAAACCTCTCTGGTTTGCGCTCTTGGGAAAATCTTATGATAGAATCCCTGAAGAGCCTAGAACCTATTAATTACGACGAAGCACTACAAGATACATATGTTGATAAATGAGTTGATGCTATGAAATCTGAAATGGAGTCCATGTACTCCAATCAAGTCTGGGATCTTGTAGAACCACATACTGGAGTCAAACCTATTGGTTGTAGATGGATCTATAAGAAAAAGAGAGGAATTGATGGAAAAGTGCAAACTTATAAAGTTAGGCTTGTTGCAAAAAGGTTTACTCAAAAAGAAGGGATCGATTATGAGGAAACCTTTTTGCCAGTAGCCATGCTTAAATCCATTAGGATTCACTTATCCATTGCTGTTCATTATGATTATGAGATTTGGAAAATGGATGTCAAGACGACTTTTCTAAATGGAAGTCTTGATGAGTGCATCTATATGGCACAACCAGTTGGTTTCATTAAAAGTGGCAATGAGCACATGTTGTGTANGATTCTCTTATCCATTGCTGCTCATTACGATTATGAGATTTGGCAAATGGATGTCAAGACGTCTTTTCTAAATGGAAGTCTTGATGAGTGCATCTATATGGCACAACCAGTTGGTTTCATTAGAAGTGGAAATGAGCACATGTTGTGTAAATTAAAGAAATCCATTTATGGATTGAAACAAGCTTCTAGAGCATGGAACATTTGTTTTGACGCATCGATTAAAACCTTCGGTTTTAATCAATGTGAAAATGAGTCTTGTGTCTATAAGAAGTGGAATGGAGATAAAGTTACATTTTTGGTTTTGTATGTAGATGATATTTTTCTCATAGGAAATAATGTGGGCATGTTGAATTCAGTAAAGGAATGGTTGTCCTCACATTTCGATATGAAGGACTTGGGACATGCAGCACATATCCTTGGGATCAAGCTTATGCGAGATCGCAAGCAGAAGATATTAGGCTTGTCCCAAGCACTTTATATTGATACTATTCTCACCAGATTTAGCATGCAAGATTCCAAGAAAGGATTTCTCCCTTTTAGACATGGAATCTCTCTGTCGAAAGATCAGTCCCCAAAAACGACTGATGAGATAGAAAAAATGAGGGCGGTCCCTTATGCTTCTGTCGTAGTGAGTCTCATGTATGTTATGCTATGTACTAGACCTGATATCTGCTTTGCAGTTGGCATGGTTAGTAGATTTCAGTCTAACCCTGGACGAGAACACTGGACTGCTGTTAAGCATATAATCAAGTACTTGAAAAGGACTAGGGACTATGTGTTGGTGTATCACACAGGTGATCTTGCACCCATTGGCTATACTGATTCAGATTTCCAGTCAGATAGAGACTCTAGAAAATCTACCTCAGGATATGTTTTTACCTTAGGAGGTGGAGCCATAAGTTGGAGGAGTATCAAGAAATCATGTGTTGCTGATTCTACCATGGAAGCCGAATTTGTGGCTGCATCCGACGCAGCTAAAGAGGCTGTTTGGTTCAGGAACTTTCTAAAAGAGCTTAATATAGTTCATTCGGTTCAAGCACCGATTGTACTTTATTGTGACAATAGTGGTGCAATTGCAAACTCGAAGGAACCAAGAAGACATAAAAGGAGTAAACATATTGAGCGTAAATATCACTTAATTCGGGACATAACTCCAAGAGGTGATGCAAGAGTGTTGAAGATTGCGTCAGAGGACAATTTGGCAGACCCGTTTACGAAGAGCTTGGCACAGAAGAATTTTGACAAGCATGTAGAATGAATGGTTGTTAGAGTAGTAGACGCATGATTATGAATCTAAGTGGGAGATTGTTGGGATATATTGTTAACCATACGGTTTAGACATGGTATTTTGTTTTATTCTTTATGGAACAATTATATATTTAATTTATTCAATTCAATAAAGTACTATTTTAAATAGATCATTTGTTACATGTGTGTCCTTTTAGTTATGTAGTAGACAATTTAGTGTATGGAGTCTTAGCTCATGCACGGAAGATTAAATTGTTGGTTCTCATAATTAATAAATTTTGTTCACAATCAAAGATATTATTGGACAAAATATCTTGATGATTGTAGCACAAGATTATAGTATAATTTGTCTTGATTATGGGAGTGATTTTACTCCGACTTCTCGTGCTAGTATACTCAGTGTATATTAAACGGACCAAGTAGAGAAAAGATATTTTTGTACTGAATATATAAAATATTTTTTCTAATTCATTAAATGAGCTTATACTCCTAAACTTGATATAATTATTATGATCAATGTAATTTATTTATTGTTTTAATTTATCAAAAGGTACGACTCTATTCCGAGTTAGTGTATGCCTAATAGATTGGACAATAACGAATAACATATGTGAATAATAATTAGTTGATAGAATCCTTGACTCGGTTTTGAGTTTGATGATACCCCTTTATATAAGCTTATAAGTTTTCATGTGAAAATCCGGCCGATGGATTTTGTATCCGTCACATGAAATAGTTTAAGCGGAATTGTAAAGGATTTAATTAGTTGATTAAATTAAGTTTTCAGTGATTTAATTTGATTAACTGGTATTTGAGATATTAACATGGGGAGTTAAGATAAGTATTATTGAATTTTCGAAATTCATACTGAGGAGTTCAATTGCAGTTTTTAGTGGAATAAATTGTAATTAATTATAGTAAGAATTAATTCATGCTAATTTCGAATTAATGCTTTAATTTGTAGCCTCTTATTATTTCTGTGGTCCCTGCTATACCTAATAACAACCTGGACAAGACTTGGGTAAAAAGTGACTTGGGAGAAAAGTCATCCGTTAGAGTTAGAGTAGGATTCTACTTGTGCAAGTAGAATGCTACACATTTTTGGAAGACAATTTTGGGCCAAAAATAACTCTACGAATTTCACCTAATTACTTACTTTCGAAGTTGTATTTTTTTGCCCACCCAAAAGCAAAATCGTCCAAGGTTTTATTAGGCATATAGCAGAAGAATGCAGCCCTGGATTCTTGCTGTTTGGAAGCTTTGTCCAACGATTTCAAGAGGTTAGTGCTTCTAATCTTGTGATTATAGCATTGTCCAGTTTACATATATTAGATGCCTGGTTTATTTGATTTCTTCCGCCGTGCATGTTCTAGAAGTTTTGTCTATAAATTCAACGACTGTAAGTCTGCACCCCATTTTCAGTTTATTTGGTTACTGTTTATTTTTTGTTACATTTGATTATCATTTTCGTTCATGTCTTGTCGATTATCAAGAATACATTCATCGCGGAAGAACTGAATGGAACATCATCCTGCCCGCTATTTCTTGTCAAGCATTTGAAGATACAGAAAGTTATGCAGTCTCTAAATTTCGAAACTCTACTAGATGGTCTTCTTTGGACTTGTCATCCAGAGCTTTATCAGTTGACAGAACCTGGGAGCACAATGAAGATTTTATACAGGTGAATATGATTTTGCTGTCTTTGCTTATATGGTTTCTTTGTTTCATATAGTAAAATTAATCTCAGTGCTTAATTTCCCATTCTTGTTCTGCTTTTGGCATGCAATTACAGTTCTTAAGGAAGAAACTAATTGAAAGAGAGATTGCTCCTTCCTGCTGTGACTCTAGATGCATCAAATATTGGAGGCACTATCTTAAAAAAATTGAAGTTGAGAGCTGTACTAGACAGTATGGTATTCCTTCTTCTCCACGTCAAGTCTCAACCATTTGTTTCATACTGAGATGGTAGAGCGCTGACATAATTAGCTTGGTGGTCTTAGGTTGAAAATTGTTCTCATCTGTGTTGATTTGCGTATTTATACACCCTTCTATTTTCTCTCTTTTGCCTCTTATTGCTTAATCAGATTATCCCAAGAACACTCATGACACCTCAACTAGGCAATATGAATCAATTGCATTGAATAAAAAAAAAAAAGGTATTTAGCGTACACACACTAGAGTAGAGCAAAAAATATGCCAATAAAAAGATGGTGCTCAAAATAGTTACAGAAAGCTGACAGAGACGCAGAACAAACTTGAGAAGTAAGACATAATACACTAATCATGTAGGTTAAGAATAGATGACCTCATCCTGAAGCAGGTCGCAGATGGCTAGCTTTGTAGAGATTAGCTACAGTCACAGCTAGAATCACTCTCATATTTGCACTACTCCCAAATACTCTCCCTGTTTCAAGTATGTTTGATGTTTCCTATCTCAAACTATGCCTATATATCACGAGCTTTCCCACGTGTCTGATTAGAAATTAATGAAAAAAGCGATGGTTTAATAATTGTGTGGGTTTAAGTTGAAATCGGGCTACCCGATTTCACTATTTGATCGAGATCAGAATGTCGCATCGAAGGCCGAATTCGATTAAATCAAGAGGATAAGGCACCGAGTTCGAGATCAAAGCATCTTTCGAGATCGAGGTTGCTAATAATCGAAGCCAAATGAGACAGACGTCGAGTAATATCGGGGACGACATAATAACAGAAGGGCAAGATATCTGTGACTGATCGAGGATCACGGCGTAAATCTCGGAACGGATCAAATCAAAAACGGTTAATTAGCTAATCATGGGATTTCCTTCTGTAATTAGAGTTATACCATAATTAGAATTCCTATGCTATATAAAGGGGAGTTCTAATCATTTGTAAGGATCATTATTCACAGAGATCAAAGCAATATAATTCTTTCTTTCTCACTTACATTATTGTTCATCAGCTTGTTCCATTTTCTAACTATTCTTGTATCTATTAGTTCGAGAATACTTCAACTCGAGGGCTGAGTTCTGTCCGAACAATTTGTTTTCTTTACTTATAATTTAATTCTATCGTTTATCTTCTTATTTATCAATTAGTGTTGAGTAAAATCACATATCCTTAAAACAACAATATAAGTTTAATTATTATTCAAATTTTAGGGTAAACAGTGTGATCTTTAGAAAAGGATTGGCAGAGACGCACGTAGTTTCCCTGTACTTGTTTCCGGACCAAGGTTCTTACATGTATCATGTAGAAATATTCTCATGTAAGCTAGGTTTATAAGGTAATTAGTAGACACTATAAAACCTTTGGAAAATTACTTACTAGTGATTATGAAGTGGTATAGGATCAAATATGTTGATGAACCCTCCAAAAAAGAAAATCTATAAGAAATGGCTATCACTTCAGGAAGTCTTAATGAACACACGTATTTCTATTTGAAGCCAAAATATTCATGATCATATGTATTTGGACGATTAATTGGGATGGCTTTACGTCAAATAAGAAAACAAATAAAAGAAAATTAAAGGTCTACCTCTATTATGTCCCATTTCAAATACGTAATATGGATGTAAACGTCAACCTTATATTAATATATTGATCATTTCAGTTATAGAAGTTTTATTTATTGATTGCAATAAATATGAAAAGAAATACAAGGGTGTCCACTTTTCTTTGTTCTAATTTATTTAATTCAAAATAAAAAATAAAAATGAAAAGAGTACTCCTATTGATTAATGCGTTATTTACTATATTTTCGATATTAGAGCCTGATTTATCTCCAAAACTTGATGCTCATTTGAAACAAGTAAAGTTTGTGTAATGATTATGGTTAACCAAAGACATTGAGACTATATATTTTGTTGAATTCAGTGTCGTTATTGTTGAGGATGTTAGTACACACTCCAACCATATGTT
>ML413023.1:83602-109486 GCA_005239525.1 Nicotiana knightiana | reverse complement strand
TAAAGCTCATAAAATGCAAGGTATATAATGCTTAAAATCATGAATTCTAGCCACTCATCACCCGCACTCCTGAGCAGAGGGGCCAAGTTGATCAGGCCCCGGAGTATATTTCTATGCCCCAAGTGGCCCCGGTACATCATGAGACCAGGGTAGCTGCTTATAAGGTAGAGCAGCTCAAACTTGAGAGGTACAAGAAGTACCACCCACCTATTTTCAGCAGACTGGCTTCAGATGACGCTCTGGGTTTTCTTGAGGAGTGTCATCATATTCTCGGCACTATGGGCATTGTGGAGACCAGTGGGGTTTCTTTTACTGCTTTCCAGCTAAGGGGAGCGACATATCAGTGGTGGCATGCCTATGAGCTGAGTAGTCCGGACGAGGCAGCCTCACTCACTTGGACTCAGTTTTCATAGATGTTTCTGCGAGAGTATGTCCCATAGAGCCTCAGGGATACTTGGCGCGAGGAGTTCGAGCAGTTGCGCCAGGGTACTATGAATGTGTCGGAGTATGCAGTTCGTTTCAGTGAGTTAGCTCGACATGCACCAGCCTTGGTTGCCACAGTCATAGAGAGGGTTCGCCGCTACATTGAGGGACTTCACCCTAGTATTCGGACTAGTATGGCCAGAGAGTTGGAGATGGATATCACTTATCAGCAGGAAGTGAGTATTGCCAGGAGAGTAGAGGGCATGTTTGCCCGGGACCGAGAGGAGAGAGAGGACAAGAGGTCTCAAGAGACTGGCCATTTTCAAGAGCTCATACACCAGCAGCACGCTATGGTAGGGGCTTGTAGGTCGCCCTGTTCATTCAGCTCTTCCAGCAGCCAGCGGTATTCCAGCTCCTCCTAGACCTCAGGAGCACTATTATGCACCACCAGTATCCAGTATGCCTCTAGTTTGAGGTGCTATTACCGGCCCGCACAGCAGGGCAGCTCCTATTCAGTATCAGCCACAGCGTCCTCCGAGGGATTTTTTTGAGTATGGTGACACTCGTCACATGATTAGAGATTGCCCCAGGGCCAAAACGGTGCACCTCCACTGTCTTATCAGCCTCCACGTGCTTCGCTGGGTCCTCCGGCTATTCTTCCAGCTCAAGCTACCACTCCACCTCCTCAGTCAGCTCGAGGTGGATGTAGGGGAGGTAAAGGTCGCCCTAGAGGGGGAGGCCAGGATAGATACTATGCCCTCCCAGCCTGTTCCAATGTCATTGCTTTAGATTCGGTCATCACAGATATTGTCCTTGTCTATCATAGGGATGCATTAGTATTATTTTACCCAGGCTCTACATTTTCATATGTGTCCTCTTATTTTGCTCCACATTTGGGGATATCTCGGGATTCTTTGAGTTCCCCTGTTTATGTACCTACTCCTGTGGGAGACTCTCTAGTTGTGGATCGCGTATATCAGTCGTGTTTGATTTCTCTTTGTGGTTTTGAGACCAGGGGTGATTTGTTATTACTCAACACGGTAGATTTCGATGTTATCTTGGGCATGGACTGTTTGTCACCCCATTATGCTATTCTTGATTGTCACGCTAAGACTGTGATGCTGGCTATGCCAGGTTTGTCGAGTTTAGAGTGGAGAGGTACCTTAGAGTATACTCCCCGCAGGGTCATTTCTTTTCTTAAGGCTCAGCGGATGGTTGAGAAGGGGTGTGATGCGTATTTGGCCTATGTGAGAGATATGAGTGTTGATACCGCTTCAGTTGAGTCAGTCTCAGTAGTGAGGGACTTCCCTGATGTTTCTCCAGCTGATCTTCCGGGTATGCCGCCCGACAGAGATATTGATTTCGGCATTGATTTGTTGCCGGGCACTCAGCCCATTTCTATTCCTCCTTACTGTATGGCTCCTCCTAAGTAGAAGAAGTTGAAGGAGCAGTTGCATGAGTTGCTTGATAAGGGTTTCATCAGGCCCAGTGTATCACCTTGGGGTGCCTCGGTACTATTTGTGATAAATAAGGATGGTTCTATGCGTATTTGTATTGATTATCAGCAGTTGAACAAGGTTACAGTAAAGAACAGGTACCCTTTGCCTCGCATTGATGATTTATTTGACCAGTTACAGGGTGCCAGGGTATTTTCCAAGATTGACTTGCGTTCCGGCTATCATCAGTTGAAGATTCGAGAGCCGGATATCCCGAAGACTGCCTTCAGAACCAGATATGACCACTATGAGTTTCTTTTCATGTCACTTGGGCTGACCAATGCCCCAACAACCTTTATGCATTTGATGCACAGTGTGTTCCGGCCTTATCTTGACTCCTTCGTCATTGTGTTTATTGACGACATCTTGGTGTATTATCGGTCCCAGGAGGATCATGAGCAACACTTGAGGACTGTGCTTCAGACTTTGAGGGAGAAGAAATTGTGTGCAAAATTCTCTAAGTGTGAGTTCTGGCTTGATTCAGTGGCATTCTTGGGCCACATAGTGTCTCGTGATGGGATCAAGGTAGATTCGAAGAAGGTGGAGGCGGTGCAGAGTTGGCCTAGACCATCATTGGCTACGGAGATCCATACCTTCCTTAGTTTGGCAGGGTACTACCGTCTCTTTGTAGAGGGATTTTCATCTATTGCAACACATATAACCAGACTGACCCAGAAGGGTGCTCCGTTCAGGTGGACCGAGAAGTGTGAGGAGAGATTTCAGAAGCTCAAGACAGCTTTGACTACGGCCCCAATATTAGTGTTGCCTATGGGTTTAGGGTCCTACACTGTCTATTGTGATGCCTCGAGGATTGGCTTTGGAGCAGTATTGATGCAGGACGGTAGGATGATTGCCTACGCGTCCAGGCAGTTGAAGGCCCATGAGAAGAATTATCCAATTCATGACCTCGAGTTAGCAGCTATTGTTCACGCCCTGAAGATCTGTCGTCATTATTTGTACGGTGTTCCCTGTGAGATTTACACTAGTCACTAGAGTTTGCAGTACTTGTTCAGGCAGAAGGACCTTAATCTACATCAGCGGAGGTGGTTGGAGCTACTTAAAGACTATGATATCACCATATTATACCACCCGGGCAAGGCTAAGGTAGTGGTCGACGCCTTGAGTCACCGGGTGGAGAGTTTGGGGAGCTTGGCATATCTTCCAGCGGCTGAGAGGCCTTTAGCCTTGGATGTTCAGTCTTTAGCCAGCCAGTTTGTGAGGTTGGATATTTCAGAGCCTAGTCGGGTATTAGCTTGTGTGGTTGCTCGATCTTCTCTTTATGACCACATCAGAGAGCGCCAGTATGATGACCCCCACCTTCTGGTTCTTCAGGATAGGGTCCTGCGAGGCGATGCTAGAGATGTGTCTATAGATGATGATGGCGTGATGAGGATGCAGGGGAGGATCTGTGTGCCCAATGTAGATGGGCTTCGGGAGTTGATTCTAGAGGAGGCCCATAGCTCGCGGTACTCCATCCATCCGGGTGCCGCGAAGATGTACCAGGACCTGAGACAGCACTATTGGTGGAGAAGGATGAAAAGGACATAGGGGAATTTGTGGCCAAGTGTCTCAACTGTCAGCAAGTTAAATATGAACATCAGAGACCAGGAGGATTACTTCAGCAGATTGAGCTTCCAGAGTGGAAGTGGGAGCGGATAACCATGGACTTTGTAGTTGTACTTCCACAGACTTTGAGGAAGTTTGATGCTATTTGGGTGATCGTGGATCGGCTGATCAAGTCAGGTCATTTCATTCTGGTGCTGACCACTTATTTTTCAGAGAGGTTGGCTGAGATTTATATCAGAGAGATCGTCCGCCTTCACGGTATTCTAGTATTTATCATCTCAGACAGAGCGCATGTCACATCACGGTTCTGGAGAGCCGTACAATAGGAGTTGGGCACCAGGGTGGAGCTGAGCACAATCTTCCACCCTCAGACGGACGGGCAGTCCGAGTGCACGATTCAGATTCTTGAGGATATGCTCCGTGCCTGTGTGATGGAGTTTGGAGGGTCATAGGACCAATACTTGCCCCTTGCAGAGTTTGATTATAATAACAACTACCAGTTCAACATTCAGATGGCACCGTATGAGGCTTTGTATGGTAGACGGTGCCGATCTCTAGTGGGATGGTTTGAGCCGGGCGAGGCCCGATTGTTGGGTACAGATTTGGTCCAGGATTCCCTAGACAAGGTGAAGGTGATTCAGGAGAGACTTCACACAGCTCAGTCAAGGCAGAAGAGTTATGCGGATTGGAAGGTTCGTGATTTGGCATTTATGGCTGGTGATCGGGTTTTGCTTCGGGTATCGCCTATGAAGGGAGTCATGAGGTTCGAGAAGAAGGTTAAACTGAGTCCAAGACTCATTGGCCCTTTTGAGATATTGCGGCGTGTTGGGGAAGTTTCTTATGAGCTTCCCTTGCCTCCCAGCCTAGCAGGAGTTCATCCGGTATTCTACATCACTATGCTTCGGAAGTATCACGGCGATCTGGCTCATGTATTGGACTTCAGTTCAGTCTCGTTTGACAAGGATCTATCTTATGTTGAGGAGCCGGTAGCCATTTTGGATAGGCAGGTTAGATAGCTCAGGTCAAAGAATATTGCATCAGTAAAGGTTCAGTTGAGGGGTCAGCCAGTCGAGGAGGCGACTTGGTAGACCGAGCAGGATATGCGCAGCCAGTACCCTCATCTTTTCACAGCTTCAGGTATGTCTTTATACCCGTTTGAGGACAAATGATTGTTTTAAGAGGGGGAGGATGTAATGACCCGGCAGGTCATTTTGAGAGTTAGAGCCCCGATCCCCTAATAACTGTTTTCCCCACGTTTGTTTTTGCTTTTGGGACTTTCCGGAGTGATTAGCTATGAAATTTGGAGATAAATTTTGAGTTTAAGCTTTAGAAATCAGACTGTGGTTGGAACTGTGTGAAGACGGGTCCGGAATGGAATTTCGTCGACTCCGTTAGCTCCGTTGAGTGATTTCGGGTTATGAGCACATCCGGAATGTGGTTTCAAGGTCTGTAGTAGAGTTAGGCTTGAATTGGCCAAACTTAGAATTTCGGCCGATAGGTGAAATTTTGATATTGGGCTCAGAATGGGATTTTAAAGTGGTTGTAGGTCCGTAGTGTCATTTGTTACCTGTGTGTCAAATTTGAGGTCATTCGGACTAGTTTTGATATGTTTCGGCATCGTTGTGGATTTTGGAAAAATTTATAAGTTTTTAGGCTTGAATCCATGTATAATTTGTGATTTTTGTGTTATGTGATGTGGTTTGAAGGCTCTATTAAGTTCGAATGAGGTATTAGGACTGGTTGGTAGGTTTGGTTGAGGTCCCGGGGGCCTCGGGGGTGTTTTGGATGCTCAACAGGTCATTTTAGCCTTGTATTGATTGTTGGTTTTCTGGTGTGAGTACAGTAGGCTTTTCTTCATCGCGATCGCGTGAGGGAGTCCGCGATCGCGAAGGGAAATTGGAGGCCAGTCAGGATTTAATGCATCGAGATCGCATGAAAAAGAACGTGATCACGTAGAATAGGTAGCTTGGTCACTGCGTTCGCAAGGGCTAAGTTGCATTCGCATAGAAGGAATAGGGAAGCAGAAAAAATTAAGTGTTTCACTACACGGTCGCGTGAAGGCAACCGCGATCGCGTAGTTCAAGGAAGTAAAGCACAACGTTCGCGAATGGATTCCCGCGATCGCGTAGTGCATTTCTGAGGCGCGTGTAGTTTACTCTTCGTGATCGCACTGAGTGTGTGCCTGGGCAGAAACTTAAATACCCAAATCGAGGGTTTAAGCTAAAATTCATATTTCGAAGTTGGGAGATCGGGGATTGGTGATTTTTGAAGAATTTTCACCTGGGCGATTCAGGTAAGTAATTCTGTAACGACCCGGCCGGTCGTTCCGAGAGTTTAGCCCCGTTCCCCCATTTCTGCTTCATTATATATGTTTCAGCTTCATTTATGTTGTGTTGGGTCGGTTGGTTTGAGTTCGGAGTGGTCGTGGTGAGAACTGAGACACTTAGTCTCTTAAATTAGCTTAATAGTTGAAAAAGTCAACTGGGAGTTGACTTATTGGTAAACGACCTTGGGATGTAGATTTTATGGTTCATATAGCTTCGTTAGGTGATTTGTGACTTAGGAGTTTGTTCGGAATGAAGTTTTGATGTCCGGTGTAGAATTAGGCTTGAATTGGCGAAAGTTAGTTTTTGGGGATTTTCGGTAGGAAGTGGAAAATAGGCTATCGAGGTCAGAATGAAATTTCGAAAGTTGGAGCAGGTTTGTAATGTCATTTTGGATATGTTGTGCAAAATTTCAGGTCAATCGGACGTGTTTTGGATAGTTTCGGCATCTTTGGCGAATATTAGAAATTTCAAAGTTCATAGGCTTGGATTTGATGTGATTTTGGTGTTTTTACATTGTTTTTGGTGTTTCGAAGGCTCGACTAAGTTTGAATGATGTTATGGGGTGTGTTGGTAGGTTTGGTTGAGGTCCCGGGGGCCTCGGATGTGTTTCGGGTGGTTAACGGAATGTGTTTGGCCTTAAAAGGACTGTTGTTCCAGCATTATTTTCTTGATCTAGTTTCCTTGCATGCAATCGCAATGGTGAGGCTGCGATCGTATAGGGTTAGTTGGTGAGGCAGCAGAAATTGTGTTATGCGATCACAATTTATGGTCAGCGATCGCGTAGTGGGAGGAGGCAGAACAGTGCGGTCGCGTGAGGCTTGTTGCGATGGCACTGTGTGGGCGCGTGCGACAGTGAGGTGATGGAGTTGCTCTATGCGATCTTATAGAGCTGGTCGCGATTGCATTGCTTTGAGGAGTTTTCGTACGCGATCACATAGGTTTTTTTGCGATCACATAGGGTTAGTTTGTTGGGCAGCATTTTCTTCTTTGCAATCGCGTACCTTTTTCCGCGATTGCACAGAGTAAAAGTCTGGGCAGACAGTTTAAGTTCTAATTTCGGGGGATCTTGGCCATAACTCATTTTTCCATTTGAGAGCTCGAGGGAAGGAGATTTTGGACGAGATTTTCAGTGGGATTCTTGTGGTAAGTGTTCTTCAATCATTTTTGGTTTAATTTCATGAATTTTTCTTGATTTTTCACCATGCAATTTGAGGAATTAAGTAGAAAATTTGGGGAAAATGGGAGGAAAAATTTGGAAATTTCTTTTGGTGATTTGAGTGGGATATTGTGGTCCGATTTTTATGTTCTTGGTATGTACGGACTCGTGGGAGGATAAGGATTCTTTTCCGAGACATGGGCCCGGGGGCCGGATTTGGCAAATTTCGGGAATTGTGTTTAATTGATAGTTTTTGATTGGGTGTTTTTCCTTTAGCGTATATTGATGATGTTAATCTGGTTTTGGTTAGATTCGGAGCAATCGGGAGCTAATTGGAGGGGCAAGAGCATCGCGGATTAGTATTTTGGCCCGATAAAGGTAAGTAATGGATATAAATCTTGTCCTGAGGGTATGAAACCCCGGACTTCGTATTTCTCACTGTTTTTAGAATGGCGCACATGTCGGATGACGAGTATGTGGCGTGCACTAATTTTTGGATTGGACTTGGTCCTCTCCGCGGCAACTATTGAGTTGCGTATTTTTACTCTAAATCATATGTTAAATTGTGTTCTAAAACTATTGATATATTTGGGCTATAAGCCATGTTTGGGGCCTCGTGCCGACTTGTTTAGACCCCTTGGGGGCTTTTTACTGCTATTTCCTCACTGTTGATTTATGATTTACACTCAGTCATGTTATGTTTAACTGATTTCGAAACTCATCCTTATTTACACTGTTTTGAGATATAAAATGATGCTTTTGGGTCGAGTACCCCGTTTTACTGATATGCCCGAGGGGCTTTTAAGAGGTTCTGACTGAGTGAGGCCGAGGGCCTGATTGTGAGGATATGATACGCCACGAGGTGGCTTAATATTAGCGCTTGGGCTGAAGGAGCACCTCCGGAGTTCTTACACACCCCAGTGAGTGCAGGTACCTACTGAGTGTGAGTGTCGAGTGATTGGGAGGCATGAGTGACTGTGAGGTATGCCCGAGGGGCTGATTATGAGTGACTGTGATGTATTCCTGAGGGGATGATTATGAGTGACTACGAGGCATGCCTGAGGGGCAGGTTCTGATACATGTTTTTTCCCGAGGGGCTACTTATGATTTTACCACTTTCACTCTGAAGTTATGAAATATGTTTTGCCCAACGGACTTTTTATGATTTTTATCATCTTTACACTAAACTTCTTGAAATTTATGTTGAAACTATTGGCAAGTATATTTCCAAATGATTTTTACTGAAATCGGCTTTTAAGCATGATGATTTAACGTACACATTGTTGGAAAGAAAGGTTGTGCTTATTGTGAATTGATGAATTGATTTTTATGTGTTTCTTACTGCTCGGACCTGATTTATTTTCATTACTACTGAGTTGGCGTACTGACATTATTCCCTGCACCTTCTGTGCAAATCCAGGTGTTAGGGCAGAGTGAGCTGTGTATCTGTTCCAGAGGTTTTTCGGAGATTTGCGAGGTAGCTGCACGCGTCTGCAGTCCTGCTCTCTCCTGCTTACTATTATAGAGTTTATTTTTTTTTAGTTGTATATTTTATGTAGATGTTCATGACCAGTAACTCCGGGATCTCGGGGGTAGTATTAAATATTCAGTATAGCTTTAATTGTTTTAAAAATCTTTAAAAGAAACCTTTATGGGTTATCAGTTTAGTGAAGATTTAAATGGAAGCTTATTACGATTTGAGTGTAGTTTTGGCTGGCCTAGTTCCACGATAGGCGCCATCACGACTGGCTTAGATTTGGGGTCGTGACAAGTTGGTATCAGAGCACTAGGTTACATAGGACTCACTGGTCATGAGCAGGTTTAGTAGAGTCTTGCGGATCGGTACGGAGACGTCTGTACTTATCTTCGAGAGGCTGCAGAATCCTTAGGAAAATCTCACATTCTTTAATTCTTGTCATGCAAACCCATTTATTTCAGCCAAGAGCGTAACTCTTGAATTCCTTCCATGTATTCGAACGCACACGAGAGCGCTTGGTATCAACTGTGCATCTACGACTTGTGACTTCTATGGATGAGATGTGATTTTGGCATGTTGGTAATGGGCCAGTCTGGAGGACTTGAGGCCGGATTCATTCTGTGGCTTGAATACTAAGATTTCGATTGTGTGTGCCATGCATTTGGGGACTTATATATCTGTTTGTGTTCTTATTGATGAGAACTAGTGACTATATGGCTACTTGGTGAGTGTGATTTTATGGTTAGCTATGTTCAGATTGTTTGATTGTGACAAAAAGGGTTGGCTAGAAATGTGGCAAGGATTATTGAGTGTTTGGTTTCTGTCTCAGTTTTGTATATGGCTTCGAGTTGTGAGTGTATTAGAAGATCTCTCATGTTGTTTAGTTGTGGAGTGAAGCGGATCTTTCTGTTAGGTTATGAGTTTCTGGTGATGTCTTTTGGGCTGATCATTGCCCTAGTAGCATTCATGTATTTGGTTAACGGTGTATTCTAGCCGTATTAGAACTCCTTGTTATTGTATTCGTTAATGGCATCCTAGCGCATACGCGTAGCCAGGAGTAGCATACTCAGTATTTGAGGATGGCATTATAAGGTTTCAGGGAGGAAAGGCTTTATGAAAAGTTCTCCGAGTGTGAATCTTGGCTCAGTTCAGTAGCATTCTTGGGACACGTAGTGTCCAGTGAGGGTATCCATGTGGTCAGACGTGTGTGGGTAGAGCTTCCAGAAGCTCAAGATTTCTTTGTCCACCGCTCCAGTGTTAGTTCTGCCATCAGCTTCAGGTTCTTACCGCGTATTGTGATGCCTTGTGGGTAGGCATTGTTTGTGTTTAGATGCCGAAGGGTGTAGTGATTGCGTGATAGTTATGGTCTTCAAGAAGTGTATAGAGAGATAGCAGTTTGAGGCTAAGCGGGCAGGGGTATCTCCTACGGTTTGTCCTGGGATGTGTGATCCTTATGTTGTTTTGTAGTAACTTCTCTTCTACCAGTAAATGATATATGTTGTAATTTGAGTTTAGATCGCTTGTGGAAGTTGGCATGACTATTACAATGGTGAATGCGAGATTTGCAGATGAATTGATTTGTTAGACGGGTTGTGTTATGGGCATTGTGAGTTAGTGTTTGCCTTGATCGTTGGCTTTGAGCCAAGTGGGGGAGTCTATTAATGATAAGTTGATTGCACGATTATGTGTGGTATTGGTTTCAGTTCGAAGTATATTGGTGAATCAGTTATGACCTACAAATGTGGGGTCTGGGAATGACTCGAGTAATGAAAAATTTATTCGACACAGGTCGTAATGTACTTTATTGGGTAAATGAATTCTATGGAATGATTGAGAGGTAAGTGTAAAAGGGTGTAGTGTGTGCAGTGTATGAATTTTCTTGTGGCTTCAAGTGAGTAGATTACTTTCCTAGTATGTTAGTGTGCAAACAGGTCAGGTCGATTCTGTCTAATTGGTCGGTGTAATATAGGTTTACGTTGGAGGGTGTCAGGACTTGTATCATTTCTACATCATCATGGGTTCTACGTATCGGTATCAAGAAGGTGAAGGTAATGGCTTTAGATCGCAGGAAGTCTCTTCAGTGTAAGTATTTTGAATATGGTACTTTTGGGGATATTCGAGAGAGTATTCAGCGGCGTACGATCCTTAGGCGGCATGGTGTTATGCTTGGGGTCTCGTGAGGTGAGTCTAGGTCGAGATTTGTGGTATTACGGCAAGGAGAAGTATCAATTTGAAGGTGAGTCAGCAGAAACTTCGATAAATAGGACAACTTGGTAGTAGGTTGGATCGGCATGGTAAGGGATACGATTAGTTCTTTGGGTGTTCATCAGGTAATGAGTTTTTACAGGTGTATCTTAGCAATGCTCTTGGATTTTTGGTGGCCTGCGTAGCTTGGTTGAGTTAGAAGGATTCAGTCCTGACGGTTTGGTGTTGCACAAATGGGATTTCAAATAGTTCCTGATGGTTTCCACCACGGTTAAAGATGCATATTTTCTTCTGGCGTAAGGTGCAGGTGATGTATAGTGATTTTGATTTTAAATGGTACAAAATGGAAGTTCTTGGCTAGTTGGGTACGTAGTTGCTTGTGGCTCGAAAGGGGTCATGAATTTCCCATAATTGCCCTAGGATGGCATGTCGTATGCGGTATGTGGGTAGAGTTGAGATTTGCATATGTGAGGTCACAGTTCAGTTCTGTAAGGAAGGTCAAAACAAATTTCTTAGACAACATCGGTAGTTCCAAACGACTAGGTAGATGATATCACTATTGGGTGGCTTGATGAGGGTATACATTTCAGAAAGGTCATGTGTTGAGTTAAGGGTACTTCGACGCTCTCTTGTTGAATCGACTGTTGATATTCAAGGTTGCTTGGTGACACGGAAGAATTATAGGGGTATCCCTAGTGGAATGAGTGAGTATTTGGGATGTGTTATGTATTTGAGCGGTGGAGTTGAGATCAGATACAATAATCAGTGCGCTTCATGGACTTCAAGACTGAGAGTTCTCATAAACAGGTTATTTTTGTGGTAGTGAACTGTGAAGATGCGAGCAAAGCTATTCGGATGTTAGTATGTACCATGATTCGGTCATTGTGAACTTTTCGGTAAGTTATCTATTTGTTGTAGGTGACATAAGTTGATTCAGGGTTATTGGTAGGCCCGTAGGAGTGTGCGTTCTGCACCGGGCTGAAATTGCTGACTCCGAATTTCTATTGTTGAGGAATGTACCATCTGATTGCGATTGAGTTTACCTGTTCTGGTGTGATCTATGAGTTACCCTTTGATGTTGCGGGGAGTGGTGATTATTGGTTATATGCACATATGGTGCGGTTCTAATTGGGCTTTATATCTTGATTTGAGTAAGGTAACTAATTGGGTGTTGCGGGATTTACACGTGTTGGTTATGTACCTTCTGATTCGTGTGGCATGGTATCGTTCGGTTTCCCCGTGGTTATGGCAATGCACTTTGAGTACTTGATGTCGAATTTCGAATGGTTATTGATTTTTGGGCAAGGTGTCTTGAAATATTTCAAGTGGACCAGCATTTGGATGAGATCGCGCAGTGTAGCGGAGTTATGTAGGGATATGACTTTTGGTATTGGATTCGTGTCTTTTGATTTTTACGGTGTGTGCCAGGCTTTTAGCATTATGTTGTGATGGTAATTGTTAATGGCAGGATAATCCTCTCGTGTGAATATTTTTTATATAATTTGATTACATTGGGATGTTGCTATTGAGTGCACGAGTTGCACTGGTTTTGGCTTCGAATTGTATCGATGTGTCATGTCATCAGAGTGGCCGTGATGGATGAGAAGAGGTCATTGGACCTAGAATGAATATTTTCATAATTGTCTACAACATAGTTGGAAGGATAAATATCGGGAGTCGGCTTAGAAATCTGCTATAATTCCTGTTTGGGAAGGGGGAGTTTCATGTATGACTGATCGGACGAATGGTTGTTAGTTTCTACGTGTTTCTTTCCTCATCAGAAGTATATGAAAATGTTAGAGCGAGGCATTTCTTGATAAGAGGTTATGTACCGGCATTGGGTTGTTCTGAGCAGCTATTGTGATTAGGAGTTATCGCGCTGGGTGTTTGAGTCATGCAATGTATTATGTGATTTCATCTGGGGTGCGTATATGGCTTGATTCAGCATGTTCAGACTTGTTCAATTTATAGTTATGGAATTTTGATTTTGTATATTATTTCAAAGTTCATAGGCTTGGATTTGATGTGATTTTGGTGTTTTTGCGTTGTTTTTGGTGTTTCGAAGGCTCGACTAAGTTTGAAGGATGTTATGGGGTGTGTTGGTAGGTTTGGTTGAGGTCCCGCGGGCCTCGGGTGTGTTTCGGGTGGTTAACGGAGTGTGTTTGGCCTTAAAAGGACTGTTGTTCCAGTTGTATTTTCTTTATCTGGTTTCCTTGTATGCGATCGCAATGGTGAGGCTGCGATCGCATAGGGTTGGTTGGTGAGGCAGCAGAAATTGTGTTATGCGATTGCAATTTATGGTCCGCAATCGCGTAGTGGGAGGAGGCGGAACAGTGTGGCCGTGTGAAACTTGTTGCGATCGCACTGTGTGGGTGCGTGTGGCAGTGAGGTGATGTAGTTGCTCTATGCGATCGCATAGAGCTGGTCATGATCGCATTGTTTTGAGGAGTTGTCTTACGTGATCGCATAGCTGTTTTTGCGATCGCATAGGGTTAGTTTGGTTGGGCAGCATTTTGTTCTTCGCGATCGCGTGCCTTTTTCCGCGATCGCACAGAGTAAAAGTCTGGGCACACAGTTTAAGTTGTAATTTCGCGGGTTCTTGGCCATAACTCATTTTGCCATTTGAGAGCTCGGGGGAAGGATATTTTGGACGAGATTTTTAGTGGGATTCTTGTGGTAAGTGTTCTTCAATTATTTTTAGTTGAATTTCATGAATTTGTCTTGATTTTCACCAAGCAATTTGAGGAATTAAGTAGAAAAATTGGAAATATATTTTGGTGATTTGAGTGGGCAATTATGGTCCGATTTTGACATTCTTGGTATGTACCAGCTCGTGGGAGGATAAGGATTCTTGTGATGTAATCGGATTCCGAGACGTGAGCCCGGGGGGGGGGGGGGGGGGGGGGGGGGGGGCGGATTTGGCAAATTTCGAGAATTGTGTCTAAATTAATAGTTTTCGCTTGGGTTTTGTTCCTTTAGCGTATATTGATGATGTTAATATGGTTTTGGTTAGATTCGGAGCAATCGGGAGCTAATTGGAGGGGCAATAGCATCGCAGATTAGTATTGTGGCCCGATAAAGGTAAGTAATGGCTATAAATCTTGTCCTGAGGGTATGAAACCCCGGACTTCGTATTTCTCACTGTTTTTAGAATGGCTCACATGTCGGATGACGAGTATGTGGCGTGCACTAATTTTTGGATTGGACTTGGTCCTCTCCGCGGCAACTATTAAGTTGCGTATTTTTACTCTAAATCATATGTTAAATTGTGTTCTAAAACTATTGTTATATTTGGGCTATAAGCCATGTTTGGGACCTCGTGCCGACTTGTTTAGACCCCTTGGGGGCTTTTTACTACTATGTCATCACTGTTGATTTATGATTTACACTCAGTCATGTTATGTTTAACTGATTTCGAAACTCAGCCTTATTTACACTGTTTTGAGATGTAAAATGATGCTTTTGGGTCGAGTACCCCGTTTTACTGATACGCCCGAGGGGATTTTGAGAGGTTCTGACTGAGTGAGGCCGAGGGCCTGATTGTGAGGATACGATACGCCATGAGGTGGCTTGATATTAGCGCTTGGGATGAAGGAGCCCCTCCGGAGTTCTTACACACCCCTAGTGAGCGCAGGTACCTACTGAGTGCGAGTGTCGAGTGTCGAGTGACGAGTGATTGGGAGGCATGAGTGACTATCAGGTATGCCCGAGGAGCTGATTATGAGTTACTGTGAGGTAAGACCGAGGGGCTCATTATGAGTGACTGTGAGGCATGCCCGAGGGGCAGGTTCTGATACATGTTTTTTCCCGAGGGGCTACTTATGATTTTACCACTTTCACTCTGAACTTAATATGTTTTGCCCGAGGGGCCTTTTTATGATTTTTATCATCTTTACACTAAACTTCTTGAAAGTTATGTTGAAACTATTGGCAAGTATATTTCCAAATGATTTTTACTGAAATCAGCTTTTAAGCGTGATGATTTCACGTATACATTGTTGGAAAGACAGGTTGTGCTTTTTGTGAATTGATGAATTGATTTTTATGTGTTTCTTACTGCTCAGACCTGATTTATTTTCATTACTACTGAGTTGGCATACTCACATTACTCCTCGCACCTTGTGTGCAGGTCCAGGTATTAGGGAAGAGTGAGTTGTGTATCTGTTCCAGAGGTTTTTGGAGATTTGCGAGGTAGCTGCACGAGTCTGCAGTCCTGCTCTCTCCTGATTACTATTGTAGAGTTTATTTTTTTTGAGTTGTATATTTTATTTAGTTGGTCGTGACCAGTGACTCTGAGATCTCGGGGGTTGTATTTAATATTCGGTATAGCTTTAACTGTTTTATAAAATATTTAAAAGAAACCTTTATGGGTTATCAGTTTAGTGAAGATGTAAATGGAAGCTTATTACGATTTGAGTGTAGTTTTGGCTGGCCTAGTTCCACGATAGGCGCCATCACGACTGGCTTATATTTGGGGTCGTGAAAGGTTCCTACTCGGTTTTGACTAATTTTCACGAATCTATGCTTAAATTCATCCTTTAATTTCGAATTTTGGGTGAAAAATTGGGAAATGTTTTGGATAAAGCTCTTAGACCGAGTTTTTGAGCTTTGATCAAGATTTTGGTATCCGATTAGAATAAATTTTTTATGGTTAGACTCGTGAGTGAACGGGAGTCCGGAATTTGTAACTTTTACCCGATTTCGAGACGTGGGCCCGAGGAACGTTTTTGACGATTTCCCTAATTTCGCGCTTTAGCTTCAAATTTGTTTATTAAACTAGTTGCTTGTAGTGATATTCACATTATGTAACTTATTTGAATAGATTCGGGTCATTCAGAGTTTGGTACTCGTGGCAAGAACGTGATTCCGTGTTAAATTGAGCAGACGAGGTAAGTGGCTTGCCTAACTTTGTGTTGGAGACTTCCCCCTTAGGGTATTTGATGTTAATTGTTGTGTGGGCGTCGTGTGCGTGAAGTGACGAGTACGTACACGGGCCGTTATTTCAAAAATCTAATTTTTCCCTTACTAAAACATAAACTGTTTTTCTCTTCTATGAACTTGTTCTCATATGATATATTGTTTAGTTTAGATTTGGAAAGCATGCTTACATGCTTAATTGCCTACTTGATTTTATGTGCACCATGCTTAGTTAAGCCTTTAATTGACTTATCTGTGATTAGTATAAACTGTGTAAATTTGATGTTATGCTTGTCATTCATCCTGCATAGCATATTTAAATTGGGACTACAGACGTATTCCGGGAGATCCCCTTGTACTGCATATTTAATTTGGGACTACGGACGTATTCCGGGAGATCCCCCATGTACTGCATATTTACTTTGGAACTACAGACGTATTCCGGGAGATCCCCTTGTACTTCATATTTACTTTGGTACTACGGACGTATTCCAGGATATCCCCTTGTACTGCATATTTATTTTGGGACTACGGACGTATTCCGGGAGATCCCCCTGTACTGTATAATCATTTGGAACTACGGGACGATATCCCCGGAGATTCCACTTTGTGATATATATTGTGTTGAGCCAAGTATTTTCTTTACTGTAGAACTTATATTATTTTTCTTAAACTGTTTACTGTATACATTACCTATCTTTGTACTGTTTTAAATTGATTTATATAGAAATTCAGTAGAACCTTAACCTGACCTCATCACTACTTAACTGGGGTTAGGCTTGGCACTTACTGGGTACCAAATGTGGTGTACTCATGCCCTTTTCTACACATGTTTTCGTATGCAGATCCAGGTACGAGCTATCAGCCTCGTGGTTAGTCATTGCTGCTGATTCTAGGAGACCGCAAGGTATTTCTGCCCCGTCTGCAGAATCCTCCGGGTCCCCTTTCCATTCTAGCTTGTAGAGATTTTTCTTATGTACCTTCCAGTTTTTGCTAGAGCTACAGTAGTGTTAGAAGCTTGTGTCTGTCTGTGAGATTCCGGGTCTTAGGGAGTTATATTTTGTATGAGCCGAGTGGCCAGTACGCTATTTATATCATTGCCCTTATCCCCTTATTTGATGTGTTTTATTTCAGTTTTTCCCTTTATAGTAGGCTTACCTAGTCGTATCGACAAGGTGCCGTCACAACACATTTGGAGGGTAAATCGGGTCGTGCCACCTTCAATGCTAAACTATACTATATTTGTGCTTAATTGAGTTTATTTTATGTTTAGGTACTTTGAGATAAAATTGGGAGCAAACTAAAGATTTTATGTGTACTTTATGCACTACAAAATTAATTTATAATTATTTAATTATGGGACAATGATTGAAGTTGAGTATTATAAAAGAAGACAAAGAAAGACATTTGACAAAGAAGAATTTGAAAAGTAATAAATGAGAAAGAGCAAGGCAGAAATCAAAAATGAAAGCTAAAACAAAAGTTAAGCAACGAATAGGAGAAGTCAGGCGATGCTAGGCAATTTTCTTACGTTTAAGCTCGCGACGTGAGGGCCGAGGGCTGACGCGAGATTGTTTCGCGCTTGAGCTCGTCAGACGTAGTCCAAAGCGAGATGCTTTGCGTGGTCCGGGGTTTTTAGGTCTATTTGGTTTTTGAATTTGTTATTTTATATAGGTTTTTCCCTACTCATATAAATAGTCATTAAACACCATTTTTAGAAGGGGAGACGGAGATTAAACACAATTTTTATTGGAGATTCGACCTAAGGAGGCAAGAACACTTTAGAAGCAAGGCGGAGAATTCTTCTACGAGTTTTTCACTTTCTTCTTCCTATTTTCCATTATTGGTTATGAATTATAGTATTGTAGTTTTGCATACTCTTATGAATATCTAAATTGTTATCTAGGGTTATGATAGAACCTCTTGAAGGATGATTTTCCTGTTACGTTAATATAAATTTGCCGTAACTTTTCTCTATTTGTTCAACTACGTTTATATTGTGGTTGGTTGAAGAGCTCTCAATCGACTGTGCCTATTTAGTGTGTATTACTCCATAGAGAGTGCATATTTAGGTAGTTGTTGAACAACATCACTCCTAACGTATATGAGAGATCAATATGAAGGGTTTAAAGATGGGATTAGGGATAACGAAACCTTGGTGCGATCCGAGTGAGCCGTACTTAATGTCAGCTAGCGTAATTCGGGAGAATATGTCTAGTAAATTGTGGTAGTTACTCAAAATAGAATTACAACACTCAGAGCGCTCATGATCGGTAGAGAATACTTAGGCGAAATTATAGAAGACGTAGCAGGAAGGATTCCGACAACTGGGGAAATCATAAATCTAGACCTCCTTAATCTTTTCTCCATCCCGTAGTATCCCTAGTTGTTAATCTACTAATTTAATTTGTTAGTTAATTAGATACAAGAATATTAATATTTATAACATAGAAATTGTTCGAGCTTGTCTTCTTAACAATATTGAACAGCTGTAGCTAAGTCTTAGTTCTCTGTGGGATTCGACTCCGGACTTNATTAATCTCGTCCCCCCCCCCCCCCCCCCCCGAAAATCATATTGATCATCTGGCGCAGCGGGTCTTCTCCTACTTTTGAAGTTACTGTGTTATCACGGTTGCGGCCGTAATTGTTTTTGGCCTTGGTCACTAAGGAATTCCCCGAGATGGCTATTTTTCAGTAGTGTCGCCACCTCTTCCCACAAATGTCGGCAGACCCCAGTTTGGTGACCATTAGTACCGTGGTATTTGCACCACTAATTAGTATCCCCCTAGGTGGGATTGGACCTAATCGGCTTCGGTAACCGTGCTTTTTAAATGTTCCTCATAGCCGATACCAACTCTACTACACTAACGTTGAAGTTTTATTCTGAAAGTCTTGGATAGGAAGGATCTCGAGAACCCGTTGCGTCCTTGTCTTGTAGAGATCTTTTTTTGGCCGCGATCAGTTCTTCTATCGGTAGCGAACATGTCTGTCGTCCGAAAACCTCTACCGTGTACTTCAGCTCGTTCGTAGGGCAAAAACCGATCCCTAGAAGACTGTCTATTTATGTCAAAATCATCTTTGATTTTTCTTTATTCTTCTCCCGACCTTTAACCTATGTCGGGAAACGGAACTGATCATCCTCAATCCTTATCTTTGACTCGTACTGGTTGTGATCTTTCGCCCAAGTCATAGCTTGGAATTTGAGAAAACTTTCCTTCAACTTCCAGGAAGCATCTAAGCTTCTTGCATTCAAACCCTTGGTGAATGTTTCAGTCCGCCATTCATCCGGAACAGCCAAGAGCAACATCCTTTCCTTCTGGAAGCGAGTTACGAATTCCCGTAGTAACTTAAACTCTCCTTGTGCTATTCTAAATATGCCGGCCTTCACGCCCTGCACCTTTCTAGCCCCGTCATGAGCCTTAATGAAAGAATCCGCGAGCATCTCAAAGAAATCTATAGAATGCTCAGGTAACAGCAAATACCACGTCAAGGCTCCCTCCGTGAGAGTCTCTCCAAATTTTTTCAACAAAGCAGATTCGTTTTCGTAGGGATCTAAATCATTCCCCTTCACCTCCATTGTATTGGTGGTAATATGCTCCTGGGGTCTTAAGTCCTATAATATTTCGGCACGTCGGGAATTTTAACATCTTCGAGATCAATTTTTGTTCCGCGCTTGGTTTGTATGGGAGTTGTGTATACTTCTTTGAGTCCGGTCCTCAGCACCGATGGTGCACCCAGGAGCCATGTGGGCGTTCACTTCCCTCATAAACTGTAAGAGTTCGCTTTTGAAGGGATCACTTTCATTGTTGTAACTGGATCCGCTCTCCCCCCCCCCCCATAAAAATTGACCTCACCCCTCAGGGTGTTGTTGTCGACCCTCTGCGTTGTTTGATTTGCAGGAGCACCGGGAGGAATTGGACCTCATCCATTTGCATTATTGGAAGCACCCGATAACACCTGTTTTAGTCCTGTCATAACTTTATCTTGCCGTGTGAGATGGATTAGAATAACCTCTTATTGCTCCCGCGGGACTCTTACCGCTTCAACAACATGCTCCTCTTCAGCATCATCAAGAGTCGCTTCCCGAACATGTCGCGTGTACCGTTTGCCGTGGACCGGCATGGCATCGTTCCCCTCATTGTGGGTATGGCTGATTGAATCCTCGTGCTGAGGCTGGTCTCCTTGGGCCTCAAGATAGTGTGCGTTGTTAACACCATTATTTTTCATTTTCTATGATTTTTTGCTAAGAACAAATCACCAAAGCACGTTAGTAAAAGAGGCAAGGACCAACGTAATTACACGACTGTTTAGGCCCTAAGGTGGGCGCCAAACTCTTTCCCGTAAAATAGTACAGTTGAATTTATACGTAGTTTCTAGACAAGTAAATTAATTTTATCCTGAAATAATAGAAGAATTGGATAAATATGCAACACTTAGCCTTGAGATGAAAATGAAATAACAGAAATAATACTTCTGGGAGCAGAGCTTCCGAGCACAACAGTAGTGAAATCAAAAGCAAGAAGATAAAATTGTATAAAACTTTGAATAGATTATAGCATAAGTTTGCCCGAAAATTTGTGTCCTTTACAATGATAATAGAGCTCACTATTTATAGCTGCACCTAGGGAACAAGGTTCTAGGATCATGATGTTCTTTAATGTCAATTATGAGGGTCATTGAAGAATGTGTAACGGTGGGTATGAATGACAAATTCTTTATAACGGGCAATGTACTAAATGATGTAAACCATTAAATGCTACCACGTGGTGGGTATTTATTTCATCTTTATGAGCACCATTCTTTTCGGTGGTAGATGAAATATTTATCCTCTGTTTTAGCTATCCTATGCCTTCGGCTCCACGTGTCACTTCCTTATGTTATCATTTAATACAACATATTTACCCTATACAACAGATGCTATGATATATCGACGCTAATCAAAAAAATTCTGCTAAAAATTCAAATTGAAATAAATACAATATTTAATAGACGTTTGAACATAATAATTATATTTTTTGTAAAAAAAAAATAGTATTTTGAGTTAAGGTGAAAAATGATATTTGAAATATGAAATTATTTTCGGGCATGCATTTCACTTGAAAAAATATTACAGTTTTGTGAATGAGGAAAAAGTTTTTCCTGAAAATTTTGAATACTCATTTTTGAAAAAATTTCAAAAAATTATAATAGTTCATGGACAAACACATTTTTAAAAATTTACAGGGAAATATTCTTGTTTAAACCTTGTGGAATAAATTTGAAATTTGAAGAAAGAATTCTCTACAAATACTTATTTTTTGGGATAATACATTAAATTTTCTCTGAACTATAATCGAAGTTGCTACAATACGCCTAATCTCTACGGGGTCCTACTAAATTTTTGTTGTCGTAATTTCTTGCATATTTATTGCTAATGCGGAGCACTGCGTGAGAACAACTCCTTCAAGCACGTGAGAAATTTAATACAATGGGGCTCTAACGTATACGAAATGGACACGTGTCAATTCCATAGCTGATTTTCAAGAGCTCTTCATTCCCATTTTCAAGAGCTCCAAATCTAATTTTTGGTATCAAAATTCAAGAAAAACTCGACTAAATCCGTATCAATCAAGATCAAATTTCAACTACAACTTCACAACAACATCATCATCGTCATACCATAGTGATCAATTTGGCCAATAACAAGAATTTTGACAAACTCATTTTTTTGTTCTTTAAGTTTTTTCAAGGTTCAACAATGGTGGATTCGAAATTCTTTTTTTCATTTTCAAATCTCATCTACAACTATGGATTTAGAATGAATTTAGCACTTGAATCTCAACTTTAAGACTTCAACGACGTCCGAATATGCTCAACACTTCTGATAATTTTTCAAGTTCATACAAAAATAATTGTCCTTTTTAATTTTTCTAAATGCAAAATAATATTTCCATTACATTTCGAACTAAAAAGAAATAATATTTCCATAACATTTTGAATTAAAGAGAAAAGAAAAAGAAAGAAAAAAAAAATAGATTTAACTAACAAAAAAAAAGATATTACATGTGGCAGCGCGTATATTTTTTCGTTTGCCAAATGTTTGGTTCTCTATGCCACGTCAGCACTTAGGGTGACATTTATTCCACTTTAAAAATGTTTAAGGGATAATAGGACCCTCCCCCCTCCAAAAACGTAAGGTGTGTCGTAGCAACTTCAGATTTAATTCTGAGAGAACTTTATACATTATCCCTATTTTTTTATGCATAACAAACAAATGGATAAAGGATTGATAGCCTGGTTTCTTAATTGTCATTTTTATTTTATTACATTAGCGGAGACGGAATTATCAGAAGGTGCAATATTAATTTGTGTTCTTAGATTTTGAATTTTTTATTGAGAAAAGTTATTAGCTTCGAGGAAGAGAAATAAATCGAGGTGAGGGTTAATTATTAAATTCAGGTTCAATAGTATGGGTGGGTAGGATCTATACATATGGATTTTGGTCATTTAATTCACATTGGGTTACACTTGGACCAATCACGCACTGCCACGTTATTAAGGGCCCGCTTGGCCATAAAAAAATTTCAATCTTTTTTCAAATTATTTTTACTTTTTTTAGAATTAGTGTTTGGCTGTGAAAATTTGCAATTTCACTTGAAGTTGAATTTTGATTTATTCTTTTTTAGAAATTTGAAAAATTCCAAAAAATTGTCTTTCAAAATTTTCACTTCAAATCAATTCACAAATATTTAGAAACAACTCAAAATTATATTTACACAACTCTAATTCTCAAATATCATTTTCACTTGATTTTTTTTCCCCACTTTTTCAGCTATTTCACAATTCTTATCTCCAAACACCCTTAAAGCCACAATATTAGTCCGTTAATTTTGGGGGCATTTATAAGCCAAAAGAAAACGTTAAGAGCAATGTTGGACCTCGCAATGCTGAATCAATTCACATAAGGCATTTATGAACAAATCGAATAGGTTAGGGCATTTATAACCCTTTTCCGTTATATTTATGATCTTATAGGTAAACTGAAAGCTCTTATAAATTTGCTTTTTTTTTATCTTGGAGGTAATTAGTGGATCTTCATTGTAATGTTACTGTGGGAGAGTAATGACGTTTCATTTTCTATTTTTACTTAGGTATTATAAATGGTAAATTAGCTAGTTAATAATTTCTCACGAAAAGGAAATTATCATAGTTTGATTTTCTTTTTCGTCCCAAAAGAAAAAAGTAGCAACAAACAGCAACAACAACAAGCCAATATAATTCCATCACAGTATACGCAAACCTTACCCTTATTTTCAAGAAGGCAAAAAGACTATATCCGGTAGATCTTCGGCTCGGAAAAGATAAAAGAAGGACAACAATAATCATATAAATCGAAAAATCGGAGCAACAATGCAAAAGTAACAGTAGGTACTGTAATCGGAAAGTCGAAACGAAAGCAACAACAAGTAATAACAGAAGTTAAGGGATATGACAATACACACACAATACAATGCTCAGATACCTATCTTAACCCTTTACCTTTATTCTCAACCTCCATACTTTCTTATCAATGATCATGTCCTCAGTAAGCTGGACAATGTCATATCCGGCCTAATCACATTTTCCCAATACTTCTTCGGACTACTTGTATCTCTTCTCAGGCCCTCCAGGGCCAACCTCTCGCACCTACTCACCTGAGCATCTGTGCTCACCTCATCACATGCCCGAACTATCTAAGTCTCATCTCCCGTATCTTGTTCTCCACAGGGGCCACGTCCACCTTCTCCCGAATAACTTTATTTCTAATTCTATCAACCTGGTATGCACACACATCCATCTCAACATTCTCATTGCAGCTACCTTCAAAAGATAAAAGAAGGTAAATGAATAAATAAATATCTATATCTATATATTATTAAAAGGAGAGGTAAAAGCCCTCTCCTTATGCCATGTGACAGCCTAAAAAAGGTCACATGGAATGAATAGTTAATAATTAGTTATTGGTTATTGTTTTCGAATTTAAATATCTATAAAATAATAAAATAAAATATTTTATAACAAAAAACAAAAATTAGAAAAAAAAACGTCCATTCAAATTGAAGAGTAGTTTTAGGTTGGAGTTTTTAAATTATTTTAAAATAAAAAATTAGAATTACAAAAAACTGCCAATTCAAAATTTCTTTGTTTTTTTAAAAAAAATTTGTTTTTCTTTTTAAAAATAAAAAGTTTATTTATTCAAAAAATATTTGCGAATAATAGAATAAATATAAAATAAGAAAATATATATCTTCTATTATATTATAAAAAGAAAGTAAAAGTAATATGCTAATAAAAGTTTCTATTAACAATGCAATAATACTAACTATTGGATAATATAATTAAGAAAAATAGAGAACAAAAATGTATTCAATACCTATATAAACCTATTTAATTTAATTTAATTTAATAGAGATTTAATTAATTAAATTTCAGATAATATTATTGAGAACAATAGGATAAAATTTAAATAAAAAAATATTTCAAGAGTAATAAGATATATATCTTCTAGTATATTATAAAAAGAAAGCAGTAGAAAAAAATAATAAATAAAGTAATATGTTAATAAAAGTTTCTATTAACAATGCATTAATACCAAATACTGGATAATATAATAAGGAAAAATACATAACAAAAAAGTTACTCGATGACTATACAACTCTCTTTAATTTACTAGTGATTTTATTCATTAAAATTCAGATAATATTATTGAGAACAATAGGATAAAGTTTAAAATAAAAAATATATTTCAAGAGTAATAAAATATATATCTACTATTATATTTCAATTAAACAAAGTAATATGCTAATAAAAATTTCTATTAACAATGCAATTATATTAAATATGGGATATTTTAATACCCAAAAAACATAACAACAAAAGTTATTCGATGTTTATATAAGTCCCTTTAAATTAATAGATATTTTACTTATTAAAATTTAGCTAATATTATTGACAAAAACATAATAAAATTTAAAATAAAAATATTTCAAGATTAATAAAATATATATCTTCTCTTGTCACGACCCAAAACTCCCTCCGCAATACGTCGTAATGGCACCTAGTATCTACGAATAGGTAAGCCGAACAAATTGTGAAAATAACTAAAATAAAAATAAAACTTAACAACTAACTGCAATAGATAACTGAATAACTGGTAACAATGTCGCTCGACCTGTAGAATAACCAACACTCTAGAAATACACAGTCTTTCCAAAACCCGATACATCGTAAGTTACAAGCTACAGAAGAAAAATAGTATATCTATACATTAGAATCTAATAAAATGAAATACAAAAGGTATTTGACATGGGGAGAATAGAGGGTGACTCTCAGGTCTGCGGACGCGGCAGACATACCTTGAAGTCTCCAACTGTCACTGCTCACTGATTACGTGGCTGGTAAGGAGCACCTGGATCTGCACACAAAGCATGTGCAGAAGAGTAGCATGAGTACACTGCAATGGTACCTAGTAAGTGTCAAACCTATCCTCGGACGAGTAGTGACGAGGTCAGGTCTGGCTCACTGGTATATAATAAATAAAGCAGGAGAATATAACAGTATATTAAGAGATTGGAATTTAACAAAAGGAAAACACAGTAATGCGAGACTAAATTGCATAGTTTAACATGTGATATACCTTATATTTGAGGTGCATTAATGATAAAAATACACTTGTTATGTGCTTAATGGAGTTTATTTCATGTGTAGGTGAATTGGAGATGGAAACGGAGCTAAAGGGATACAAATACGTCGAAAATACGCAAAAGGAGACACCCGGGCGATAGCCGGGCGTTTGCCCTCTAAAGTTGGGCATCCCCTGGCGTTAGGGGGACGTTTTACCCATAAGGCCAGGCACCCCCAGGATTTAGGGGGGTGTTAGGGCCCAAACGCCAGGCCTGCACTGGCCTTAAGGAGGAATTTGGCCCCAAACGCCCGGTGTCCCAGTTTCGGCCAAATTCGAGTTTTGACGAGTTTAAGTATTTCCCTGTTGAAATAGAAATCTCCTACATGGTTAGGGTTGGCCCTAAACATATAAATAGACCCCAAACAACACAACTTAAAGAGACAGAGGAGATTCAGAAGGATTCAACACGAAAACACCATAGAAGTGAAAAACATCGATTTCTACATCTAGTATTCTTTACTTTGTATTTCAATTATGCAATTTCTTTTAGTTTTGATTCTCAATAACATGAGTAGCTAATTTATTTAGTCTAGGGTTTTGGTAGAACCCGTTGGGGATGAATTCATTGTGATATTAATATATTTTGGTTGATTAATCTCTTTTTGTTCAATTAC
>ML413023.1:0-76157 GCA_005239525.1 Nicotiana knightiana | reverse complement strand
GATTAGAGATAACGATACCTCGGGTGCAATCTAAAGTGAACTGTATTGCGATCTAGCTAGTGTAACTTGAAAGAGTGCATCTAGTAAATTATCGTAATTACTTGAGAGAGATTTATGACAGGTAGCGTGTTCATGATTGAGAGAGATAGCCAATTAAACTATAAGACATATCCAAGGAAGAATTCACCAATGGGGGAAACCATAACCATAGACCCTTTATTATCATTGTTTACATTATATTATTAGTTAATTGCTAATTTATTATTTTGTTATTAGATTTATTAAACATCACCAATTGATATTCAAAGTCTTGAGAAACTTGATTAAATAACAGTTTAGTATTTTATAGACTCAATTGATACGTAAAAATTCCCTGTGGGATCGACTTTGGGTNAAGACATAGTTGAGCGTGATCAAATTTTGGCGCCGTTGCCGGGGAATTAACGGTATTATCAATTGAGTTGAAAGAAATACAAAATTCTGAAACATAGTCAATTTTCTTTAAAATTTTCGTTTTCACATTGAACGTTTAACGTTTGCTAAGTGTTGCAGGTGCATGCCTAGAAACTCATCGAGGACTGGTGAAGTAATTGAAGCCTTATCAGACCCGGAGAAAGTTTTCAGGACCATCAACCGAACCAACCGGAAAAACAAACGCCAACCACAAATTGAAAAAATTGAAACAGACATGGAAGAGGCACATAACCAGAATAATCATGGGGATGACGTGGTAGACCCAGTCGCTCAAATAGGGGTAGAGGCTCCTTTATATGACTGGGCACAACCCACAGCTGAGAATTTGGCCACGGCGATATTGGTTCCTCAAATACAGGCCGAGTCCTTTCAGATTACAAATAATATGCTGCACTTGTTGCAGAACAAAGGACTATTCTCAGGGACATACACTGAAGACCCCCAACAACACTTGAAAAACTTCCTGTCGATCTGCAAAACACAGAGGCAGCCAAACGTCACTCAGGAGGCAATAAAACTGTTGTTGTTTCTATTCTCAGTGACTGGTGCTGCCCAGACTTGGCTTAACTCACTCCCCATCAATTCCATTACTACATGGGAGGAGTTAGTCAAGCAGTTCGTGAACAAGTTTCATCCACCCAACAAAACTGCTCAACAAATTGATGAAATCTTGAGCTTTAGACAGAAACCAGTGGAAACATTACAAGAGACATGGGAAAGATTTAAGAGTATGCTGGTTATCTGTCCACATCATGGCATTCCTGAGCAAATGTTGGGGCAGCGTTTTTACATGGGTTTGGCTGATACTGTGAAAGCAAATGTTGATGCTTCAGCTGGTGGAGCATTCCTGAGCAAATCGTGGAGAGAGAGTCAAATCTTACTTGATAAAATGGCACAAAATTCAGGATGGACAACAACGAATGCACCAATTACTCCTGTAGTTCATTCAATGCCATTNNGTTGACACAACCAATGGGGGCTTGTGCACATCTTGCATTAGTCAACCACTTGGTAATCACTGGAATGCAGAAAATCATCACCCTCCTTACCCAGAAAATATGAATTATGTGTCAAATTATGGAAGCCATAGACAAGGGGGGCAGAATTGGGGCCAGCAAGTCCAACCATATAGGCCACCTCACCAACAGCAAAACAGTGGAAATATGGGTGTCAGGGGACGGCAAGGTAATGCAGCACTGTTTCAGAGGCCACAGGGTTATAATCACCAATCAGCAGCCACCATACTACCCTCCTCAGCAACAACAAGGGGGAAGGCAAGAAGATGGGTTTGCTAGGTTAGAAGCTATGATGCAGCAGGTAATTGGGTCAAATGCCAAAATAAGTGAGAGAGTAGACATTCATGATGCAGCTATTAAAAACATTGAAGTACAGTTGGGGCAGATATCTATGGCAGTGAAAAACTGGCCTCCTGGAACTTTACCTGCAGACACTCAGGTAAATCATTATGACCAGGTTCTAAGGCAGCTGATGGCAGTGACTCTTCGTAGTGGCAGAGAATTAAATGTGGATCTGGAAAGAACTCATGAAAGCAGGCAGACAGAAACAGTGGTACCCATGCAGGTTGAACTTTATGATTCAGCAATCTGGACTAAGGCAACAGTGCAACCTAGTGAAGAAGAACTCAGTGCACAGAATGAGAGTGAAAAAGAAGTGGAGATGACTCAGAAGCCGGTAATTCTTGTGCAATTCTCTTTACGTTTGTTTACATCATAGTAGAACTTTTAAATTCCTTGTTTTTCCTCACTCACATGATCACATAGGACAATTATAATCAAACAATCCCACATAGCGCAAATTTCGGCCGTGAACCCATAGTAGTGGACCTCGAAGAGTGCCTAACATCTTCTCTTTGAGGTAATTTGAGTCTTTACCCGATATTTGGTGACACAGACTAGCTAAAACAGAGTTATTTGAAAATAGGTGCCCTAACGGACCTTAAAAATCATTAGGGGGAGACTCTTCTCTTTTATCACCCGTTTAATGGATTTGTCACCTATCGAAACCCTCTTTCACAAGAAAATAGGGCGTGCGACACTCAAAATTCCCAATTTCTACCTAAATCCCTTATTTCTACCATGAAAAATCATAGATTAAAGGTTAAAATCAATGGGTGTTTATGGAAATATAATAAAACGAGTTAAGATCTACAAACCAATGAAGTTGGGATAAAAAATCTCTTCAAAATCGCCTCTAGGCCGAGCACAAACTTGAAAATGGAGAAACATAGTGAAAGTCCCTATTTTAGAGTGTTTTAGTACCTGAGCGTCAGGTGTTCTTTGTGTTAGGGAAGCACCTGACACATTCGCAAAGAATAGCGGCCGAAATGGCCTACGCGTTTGCTATATACCCTTCGCATTCGCGAAGGCTTCTCCCTCTGGCCTTCACGTTCGAGTGCCAGGGCTCACATTCGTGTAGAGTACCAGACTTCCTCCTCCCATACCCCATTAACTCTTCGCGTATGCGAGAGGAAAGTAGCGTTCGTGAAAGGTAAGCCCCCAACTTCTTCGTATTCGCGACCTTCGCGAATAACAATTTTTCCCCCAACCCAATTTTCCCTTCGTGATTGTGAAGCCCAAGGCATCAGACACCAGCAACAGTTGAAAACTAGCAACTTTCTAAGTAAAAAATTGTCACGATCCAAAATCCAACTAGTCGTGATGGCACCTAACCCAACCCGCTAGATAAGCTAATTAATAATTATCCAATTCCAATAATAATTAATAAAGCAATTAAGTAATAAAATATCTAAATCTAATACATTCTCCAAGGACTGGCAGTACAAATCATGAGATTCTAAGAATAGAGTTTACAAAGTTGGTATGAATTAAATACATCATATGTTCGAAAAGTACGTAAACAAATTTATATATGTACTAAGGCTACCATGAACAATAGGCAGCTACAACCGGAACGCGGGTACATCTTCAAATCCAGCTCATGTCGATCTCAGCAACGTCCGCAACCAACATCTGCATGCAAGGTGCAAAAGTGTAGTATGGGTACAACTGACCTCATGTACTCAATAAGTAACAAACTTAACCTTAGGTTGAAAGTAGTGACGGGCTAGAACAAAGGCCGGGTCCAACACCAATATCCAACAACAGTTCATAACAATTTAAAGCAAGTAATAATAGAAGTAATTCAGAGATGAAATGCTCAGCATATTCATAGTTTCCCAAAAAATAGATCCGTTTTTCAAGTATATCAGTGAAAACTTAAATCCTTTACTGAAATCATAAAAATATGAGTAAATTTGAAAAAAATAATTTTTCCCAAATATCCTTTCAACAATAAATAAGATGTTCCATTTTTAGCTAGTGTAACATATATCTCTATTCTCATATGTCAATATATGAGAGAAGTCATGAATGATGTGATACCTTACAACATGAGGAATAAATGCATCTCTATGCCTGTATGTCATATGTGCATGTCAACGCCATGTACCTCAGTGATGAACTCACACTCTCGGAGTACTCAATCTCACTATTTCACACTTTTCACTCATTAAGATCAACCAATCACTACTTTATATGGTCAATCCGGCCCAGGGAAGATCCATCCCGGAATACATACATCAACTGACCATCAGTCACTCAGTACTGAGTAGGGCCAAATCCAGCCCGTGGGGAAGATCCATCCCTAGGTATGTAAATGCTTCGGACCAGATCCATGTCTAAGGAAGATCCATCCCTCAATATAATCAACCCCTCACTGGGGGTGTGTGCAGACTCCGGAGGGGCTCCTTCAGCCCAAGCGCTATAAACCGCACGGACAACTCACGTGCTATAGTATTAATATCTGGATCTGCACGGATAACTCACGTGTTGTACGGACAAATCACGTGCCATAGTATCAATATCCTCACAATCAGGCCCTCGACCTTACTCCATCACCGATCTCTCCAGTCTCTCGGGCTCTCAATGCCATGAAACTAGCCCAAAAATGATGATATGATGTGTCAATAAATGGTATAGAGAATGAGATATAATATGCATATGAATGCGTATGACTGAGTATGTAATGCAATGGAAACAGATAATTCAACAGCAGAAATGACCTCTGTGGGTCCCAACAGGATAAGCATATAGCCTAGACATGGTTTCTAAAATGGATCATAGCTCAATAGCTCAAGAACGTAGAAGTTTCATGGTTACAGGTAAGACCAGGTAACTACACAGTACCACAAAATTAACGGAATTACAATTTACACGGTGCACACCCACATGCACGTCACCTAGTATGTGCATCACCACAGAATTAACATAACACGTAATTCGGGGTTTCATTCCCTCAGCACCAAGTTTAGAAGTGTTACTTACCTCGAACGAGCCAATTCTAATACCGAGAAAACCAAGCGATGCTCCAAAAATGTCGTCCCGCATGTTCCGACCTCCGAACGACTCGAAACTAACCAAAAACAACTCAAATACATCAAAAAATTCTAAAGGAACCAATCCCAATCGAAAAAGGTCGAATCTTTAATCAAAAGCCCAAAATCGGCCAAAAAGCCCAACCCATGCCCACACCTCGAAACCCGACAAAATTTACAAAATCCAACAGCCCATTCAATTACGAGTCCAACCATACTAGTTTCACCCAAATCCGACTCCAAATCGATGTTCAAAAAATTCACATTATAAAACTTTAGGTTACAACCCCCAATATCTCTTTAAACATTCATCAACCAATTACCTAAAATGAAGATAGATTTATGAAATAAGATCAAAACCAAGTGTAGAATACTTACCCCAATCCTTGTGATAAAAATTACTCCAAAAATTGCCTCAATCTGAATCTCACATCTCAAAATATGATAAAAGAAGAAAAACCTTGATTTTATAGCTTCTGACCAGCAGATTCCGCATTTGCGGACAAGAGATCGCATCTGCGACCACTGCTTCTACAGTAAAATGTTACGCTTCTGCGAAAATGGTCTTGCCCAGCAACCCCCTGCGGCAGAAATCCTGTTCTGCGATCATGCAGATGCTGAAAATAGCCTCACACCTGCGACACTGCCCTCATCCTGCTATGCCGCTTCTACATCCACTGCCTCGCTTGTGCGACGTCGCACCTGTGCCCAATATTTCCCAAGTGCAATCACACCAGGACTGCTCAATAACCAGCCTTAGCCAAAAATTTTAAAATGCTCCGAACATCATTCGAAACTCCCCCGAGCCCATCGGGACCCCGTCCAAATATACCAACGAGTCTCATAACATAATATGGACCTACTCGAGGCCTCAAATTACACATAACAACATCGAAACAATGAATCGCATAAAAATTCGAACTTGATGACCTTTGAACTTTTCATCTTCCATAACTCGTGCCGAAACATAGCAAACTAACCCGGAATGAACCCAAAATTTTCACACAAGTCCCAAATGACACAACGGAACTATTCCAACTCTCGAAACCAAAATCCGATCCCGATATCCACAAAGTCAACTCTCGGTCAAACTTTTGAACTTTCCGAACCTTCAAATTTCTAATCTTTGCCAATTTGTGCTGAAACCTTCTAGAAACATTCAAATGAAAATCTGGGTATACGACCGAGTCCAAAATCACCATCCGAGCCTATCAGAATCATCAAAACTCCGTTCTACGGTCAAATTCACAAAAAGTCAAACTTGGTCAACTCTCCCAATTTAAAGCTTCAACAATGAAATCCATTCTTCCAATTCGATTACGAATAACTTGAAAACCAAAACCGTCGATTCACATAAGTCATAATACATCACACAGAGCTACTCATGCCCATAAACTACCGAGTGAAGTGCAAATGCTCAAAACGACCGGTCGGGTCGTTACATCCTCCCCTACTTAAACATAAGTTCGTCCTCGAACGTGCCAAGAGTTGTTCCCAAAGCCATCAACCACCGTACAACCTTACCATGCACATAACCAGGGGTGATCCCACGTCACCCTATCCCATATAGGCCGGATAAAACAACATTACTGAAATTTCTTAATTCAACCTAGCCCATAAGCCTTAGAATCCAATTTCCAATATCCGAAATTTTTTTTTATAAGATCAGAATCTCACATCAACACTCTGTATAAGTCGGAACAAATTGTACCAAGACGTAACCATAACCAAATACTCAAAACTCAAATACCACATAATTCAAATGCTCGTAGCAATGATTTCTAATCACGGTAGCTGCTCAAAACAACCCAATACCGGTAATAACCTCAGATCAAACAAAGCCTCGTTCTAAACCTCTATACACTGGCAATGATGAAAGAAACATGCAGAACTCATAACCATTCATCAGATCAACAAGTCATGTACTCCATCTCCTTCGACAAGACTATACTCAATTTCTAAGCTGACTTCCGACATTTCCTTCCAAACATGTTGTAATCAAATACGATAGTACCCGTTCTAGGTCCAATGACCTCATCTCATCCAACACACCACTCTAGTGACATGCCACATCAATACAAGCTAAAATCCACAACCCGTGCAATCCGTGCACCAATAAGCAGCATTCCAAATGTACTCAATCATGAAAACAATGACTAAAACGAGAGAACTGTCCCGCAAGCTTAACAAGTACTGCCACAACGAAATGCTGAAAATCCATCACACACCATAGAACCATCACACGTATCTAGCACAAGGCTCATGCCTCAACGTAACTCCACTATAATGCATGACCTATCCAAACACAGGTCCATATTATATACCTCAAGCCACCCTGCTTAAAATCAATAACCACGCGCAATTCGACATCAAGTACCCAAAGTGCATTACCTTAACCACATAGAAGCAAATGACACAATTCCACACAAAACCTAAAAGAACATAACCAATGCGTGATCAATCATGCGCCCCTCAAATACCCATCTCGCTCAAATTCCCGCTATAATGCCCAAATCGAGCCGCACCATGTGTGCATCTAACCAACAAATCATAAATCCTCGTAGCATAGAAGAGTAACTCATAAAACATATCAAAACACGATTAAGCTCAACAACCGAATGGCACATCCCTCAACAATAGCAGTACAGAGCCAATCAATCTGACCCGGTGTAGAATACACATCCTCATTGGCCTACAACGGGCCTCGAATCAACTCTGGTCATCTACAAGTAGATAAATAACCCTCCGATGGTCCGCGATGACTAAATCATAACATATACTATCATCTGGCTAGCTTTGGCCACATCCTCATAGTCCACAACCACCAACCAATCTACTTCTAAAATTTTCCGGTCTCCAACTCTATAGAATACACGAATCACCATATCTTATCCCGACTCCACTGCCCAAATAACTAACACATCTCTCATACACGATCACCCCAGGAGGAATACCTCTAGAATTCTTCTGTACCACATAGCAAAATTCTTAATATCAATAATAGATCAACCCGGAGAGCACCGCAATACCAATGAAGCATCCGTAAGTCAAAAACACAATGCGCCTTCTGAAATGTGCACCCTTCTCAAGCAATACCATGTAGTAATATCATTCACCTAGTCATCTGAAATCATCCATGCTGCCTAAGGATTTATGACCTTTCCTTCACAACTGAACAATGACCTTGCACATGCACATCTCGATCTCATTCAACACACCAGATCTATCATGTTATCATATGAAAAGTATAAGAACCTCATAATCAACTTGATTCCCAAGCAAACTACATACTCAATTAGCTAGGAACCTTCTATTTGATCTAATCCAAGAAAAAAATCACAATACACAACATGTTCCTCACACTAGTAGGAAATATACACCTCAAACCGTGGTAAAAACCATTGATTACACTTTGAAACCCATATGCACCTGACAAAGTCATCAAAACTGAATCTCTCTAACTCCTCCAAGCCACGCAGGCTGCCAAAACCCAAGAGCATTGCCAAAAAACACCTTAAGAGACTCACCATATCATAAGTACCCAAAGAACAAATCATATCTATTACTGTAATAATCCAACTTACTACCAAGTTGTCTTAATCCTCTGAGTTCCTTCCAAATTGTCTTCAAATTGATACTCCTCCTTGCCATAATACCCCGATCCTTAACCAAAACTCACCATACGAGACCCTACCATGAAACCACACCACCCTAAGGCTCATAAGCTGGTGAATTCTCTCTCCAGCACCCCAAAAGTATCACAACCAAGATACCCACTCTGAAGAGACCTTCTGTGAATCTAAAGTCATTTCCTTCAACTTCCCGATATTGAAATGTAGAATCCATAAGGATATAGAAATACCACAACTCTCGACACCATCTAATGCAATTATCAGATCCTAACCATATACCAATTCGAAATTTTCAATTGCTACATATAAATCTTGAATCCATTAAAACCATTCTCGAGAGTCATCCACTCTACTCAGATATCAATTGTCCCGCCATAAACGGGCCAAACGACTTGTGCCCCATTAGCACGACGACACCCAAAGAAGTAATCCCCACCCTAACGCAACCTAGAAAATTCTTACTCCATGCACACTACATCCATCACGAATAACCACTTAATCATTCCATGAATTCCCATATACCCATAGAGTGTAATACAACTCGTATCCAGAAATTCTCTTACCCGAGTTACCTCTTCAACTCATCACTGATTCACAATTATACCTCAAACCGAAACCAATACAACATATAACCGTGCAACCCACTCGTCGATCGCAGACTCCCCCACTTGGCCCAAATCCATAGACCAAAACACACCATAACTCACAATGCCCATACTCTATTATTGTCATAATACCACAGTGAGGTTCAACTATATCCTTCATGAGCTCCTGTAACACAAGCCATTTAATACTTCAAATTATCTGCAAATTCCACATTCACCCTTTTAACAGTTAATCCAACTCCCACAAACGGTCCAAACTCAAATTGCAACACATATAATTCGCTGGTAAAGGGGAACTATCTAAAAAAACAACATAGGGATCAAGCAACCTCAAGACACCCCGCAGGAGATAACTCACCTGCTTTGCCTCAAACCAATATCTCTTTATACCTTTCCACAATCATAACTATTACGCAATCACTTAATCTTCCTGAGTCTGAACTCATAACACGACATGAAATCTACTTCACTCCACAACTAAACAACATGAAAGATCCTTCAACAGACCCATAACTCGAGACTATAAGTCAAATCAAGACATAAATCAAGCACCCAATAGTCCTTTCTACATCTCAAGCAAACTCTTCTCGTCACATTCAAACAATCTGGCCCATCATCAGCATAGAGAAATCACATCTCGCACCTCATCAACGGAATTCACAAGCCATTGATGCGCAGCTGATACTGAGCGCTCACATGCGTATATGAATGTATGGAAGGAATTCAAAGGGAATACGCTTCAAGATGAATCAATGACGCACGATAAGGAAAGAAATATGGGAAGTATATAAATGTTTAGTAGCTGATGTTAGGCCAAAAATACATATATTTAACCATTATTACCTCACATTCTAGTACTTATAATCGTTATTTGAGTATTAGTTATATTATTTTTTTCTTGTATGTTATATTTTAACTGTGTAGGAATAAAGCGGTATGAATATGAAGTGGAGAAAAATTGAATAAAATGCGAAAGAAAAAAAGAAAAAAATATAAAAGAAGCAGACAGGGGGGACACCCTTTGATCTTTGTCCCCCCAAGTTTAAGACCAGAATACAAAGTGAAATACAATTCAAAGAGAAAAACAAATGAAGGAAAAAAATTACCTAGGAAAGACAATTGAAAGAGCAGGCGTACTGGATTCAACACTAAATTCAGCGCCTCGCGCTGGTCTAGACGCTGCGTGTGCGGGTTTTCCTATTTCGTCTGGGACAATGTTATTTCAGCCCTACACGACTCCATCTCGTATAAAAGGGGTTATAAAACTAATTTTGAGGGGATCTAACATACTTTGAAGGAGAATTCACGTGGAGAACACACACCACATTTGGAGGAGGCTTCTAACTAGTTTTTCTCCTCTTCTCTTCTTTTAATTTCATAGTTTCTTATTTCTGGAGTTTTGGGTGCTACATGAATGTTTTAATTTGAAGCTTGAATTTTATTTATTCAATCTTGCATTTAATTATTTGATTTCTTGATCACCAATTGAATACTATCTATGAATCTACGATTGAACTCGGGAGAGGGAATTCTAGATTGTATATAAGATTGAGTAGAGAAAGATCTTAACTCTGAGTGGGGGCGTATTTGCGGTTAGGATAGGAATATATTGTAAGGCCCCAGAAAATTTCACTAAGTAATTTAAGATTTTGTGGTGCCAAGGTAGGAAAATTTCACACCACCGTCCCATGAACGTGACAGAAAAATTGATGCAAAATTGGGGGCACAATTCATATCCTCAAAGTGGAAGGAAAAGTGGTGAAAGTGATGGTGTTGTGCCGCGACGTTAAATCAAGCGCTTGTTGGGAGGCAACCCAATTCTATTTTTTTGGTTTTTATTTTTTTTTTTCATTTTTTTATTGTGTTATTTTTTGTAGTGTTGTTTTTGTATTTTGTAGGAGTAGGAGCATGGAGTCAAAGCTAACAGGAATGCAAAAGTGAGCAGATGGTTAAAACTAAGTGTGAGGTACCCGTACAAAAGAATCATACCTGGGGAAAGTCTGAGTACCCGTGAGCTGCTAATTCTTCGGCCTTTGACCTACCAGGGAGTCTCTTTTACCCTCTTGTTATTTATAGTTTGCATTGAGGACATTGCAATTTTAAGTGTGGGGTGAGCCGATTGTCTGGGTGATTTTCTCTGCTATCTTAGCTTAGTTGTAGTACTCGTTCTTAGTATAGTAGTTATTGTTAAAAAAAGAAAAAAGAAAAAAAAAAGAAAATTAGGATTTTTCCTGATGATGGATTTTGGGGACATCTTTCTTGAGGGATTAAAGTACAGTGAAAAAAAATCAAAAATATGTTATTGTTATTTTTAAATAATTTTGGGTAGTTAATAATCCCTCTTGGTTTTTTTTTTGTGGATCGGTTCTTTTCGAAGGGATGTAACTTGAACCGGGTAATTTTATTTATTTTTAGGATTAGATTTTTTTAGAAGTAGTGAAAGAGCGAGAAGAAAAAAAACTTTTGTTATTTGTTTGATACTAGCATATTTAGGCCTGAGTTTGAGTAGTACTTTCCTTTGAATGCTTGAGTAATGAATAAAATAGCAGGCTTTCTGACACTTAAGTACAGGGTTGTGACTTTGTATATAACTTATTCTTATTTTGTTGTTCGCTATGATTATGTCTGTCTTTGAGTAGAATTGATTCATCTTGATTGATACTTATGTCATGTGGGGTGAGGATTTCTTATATATATTCTATATTTTTCATCTTAGTATAGAACTTGCCCTGCATATTATTGAAGAGAAATAAAAGTGTTGCTTTGTTTAGAATATGATAATAGGCTTTCTTTGATATGTCTTGTGAATTTTAGCCTGTTCAGATATTGTACCACTAGTTAGCCCTTTGAGCCTCTAGCCTTTTGTTTGGAAGCCGTATTTTTTTCTTGATCCTTTTGTTGAATCTCTAGTTTTTGCACCCTGCTTCCTTGAGTACTATTGCTTAGATTGTGATATTAATTGATAAATTTGAAGAAAGGGATGATTAAGTGAAAAATGGTGACCAATGATAGTTGTAAAGTAATGAAAAGTCCTTATTGAAAAAAACGTGACACGAAAAAAAAAGAGAATGAAAAAAAATCGCTTTGAAAAAAAAATGAAACGTTCTTGATATGAGGAAATACTTGTGAAACAATTGATGAAGAGAGTGCTGAAAAATAATGTGAAGAGTAGAAAATAATGGGTGTGAAGTCAAAAAGTGCAAAGTTCTTAGGGAAATGTAAGTCACAATTACATAATTCTCCTACCCATCCCGTAGCCAAGATTCCAACCCGTTAAAGTACCAATTTGATTCTATTCGAGCATACTTAATTAGTAGAGATGTACATAATGGGCAAGCCTATAGTTCTTTGTGCATACATGTGAATTCGTTTGTGAGTGTGAAAGTTGTTCTGTGATGCTAAGTCCTTAAATTATATTCATTCTTTGATTTGAGTGTATGAACTATTTATTCTTGTGAGGGCACTTGTTTCATGATAGATAAGTGATGTTATTAGCTTCTTTGACAGAGTAGGTGAGCGGGCTTAAATTTAGTGAGTTAGAGTCCCTCTCTGAGGTTAGGAGGTTAGAAGTTTGTTCTTTGTTTGTGACTTGTATATCTTGCACGATGATGAGGAAGTGTATATCTGATGGTTTGAGTTGTTATAGGGCCTATTTGTAAGTACCAACCGAAGTGATGGTGTTTCTAGGCTTGATTTATTGAGAGTGATTTTAATGCTTACTCGAGGACAAGCAAGAATCTAAATGTGGGGTGTTGATGTTCGGCCAAAAAATACATATATTTAACCATTATTGCCTCATATTTTAGTAATTTTAATTGTCATTTGAGTATTAATTAAATTATTTTGTTCTTATATATTATATTTTAACTGTGTAAGAATAAAGCGGTATGAAGATGAAGATATTTGGAGCAAAATTGAATAAAATACGGAAGAAAAAAAATATAAAAAAAGAAGACAAGAGGGGACACCCTTTGATCTTTGTCCCCCAAGTTTAAGACAAGAATACAAAGTGAAATACAATTCAAAGAGAAAGCATATTGGATTCGGCGATAAGGCCATCGCCTCACGCTAGTCTAGACGCTGTGTGTACGGGTTTTCCTATTTTGCCCGGGACAATGTTATTTAAGCCCTACACGGTCCCAACTCGTATAAAAAGGGTTATAAACCTAATTTGTAGGGGATATTACATGCTTTGAAGGAGAATTCACGTGGGGAACACACACCACGCTTGGAGGAGGCTTCTAACTAGTTTTTCTTCTCTTCTCTTCTTTTAATTTCATACTTTATTATTTCTAGATTTTTGGGTGCTACATGGAAATTGTAGTTTGAAGCTAGAATTATTCTTATTATTTTAGCATATTGGTTTATTTATTAAATCTTGCATTTAATTAATTGATTGCTTGATCACGAATTCAATACTATCTACGATTACTTGGGAGAGGAAATTTTAGATTGCATATAATATTGAGTAGAGCAAGATCGTAACTCCGAGTGGGGGCAAATTTGCGGTTAAGATAGGAATATACTGTAAGGCCCCGAAAAATTTCACTAAGTAATTTAAGGTTTTGTGGTTCCAAGGTAGGCTAATATATTGTATTTTCGGAGTTTTTGGGTTGAACAGTGCATTGGGGAGTTGAAATTGTTTGACCTGGCGAGGCCAGGTGTAAGACCAGGCCTGTAGAATGCTAAGACCAGGCTTTAGCCTAGAGACGCCAGGCCTGTAGCATGCTAGGACCAGGTTTTAGCCTGGCGAGGCCAGGTCTGTAGCTCGGTCCGGAACTTCGGAGTATCCATTCTTTTATCACTATAACCCGACCCAACTTCATTAAATACATGAAATGGGTCATTTCGAGCAAAAAACTTGATGCTTTAGAGTGAGAGAAGAAGGCCTAGATTGAGAAAGTTATCTGCACCAAATCATCCTTCAATTCTTACACAAATCTTTGAAGATTAACAAGGAAAAACACACTAGATATTCATCCTTGAGTTAAGATTCTACACCCTAACCCTTAATTTTGAATTCTAACTAAAAGATGGGCAATTATCAAGAAAGTTCATGGGTATTGGAGTTGTTATCTTGCTTACATGTGTTATCAACGGGTATAGGAATATTGTTGAGCTAAAAATGGTGAAGATGGGTTGCGGGTTGATGAAATACTCTATAAAACGACCTTAGAGACTTAATGCGCACCTAGTTTTTGATAGAATGCTCAAATGAGCTCGAATCACGATCATCTTCCTAATTTTGTTTCAGATTGTTGTATTTCCAAAATAGATTGAGGTTGCTAAGAATTATGGAACATTGTAGAGTCTAAGGAAGCTCAATTGAAGTATGTATGGCTAAACTCTCTTCTTCTTAGAATCGAACCTTTGGTGTTCGAGTATTTGGTGTAAGTTCCTAACTTGATCATACTAGAATTGGCTACCTTAATGTGTTGTGTTGAAAGATTTTTGTTCAATAATTGTTATAAATGTTTATCGTTTCATCATGCTATTTGAGAATTTGTTTGAAATGAGGAATATAAGTTGAGAAAGGTTAAGAATTCGTGTCAAGAGTCAAATAAAGCTTGCTAACCTACTTTGTATGAAAAACCTCCGTGTGATTAAGATTTTCCAAGATTTTTCCCTTATGTGTGCAATGCCTTATATTATAGGACTTATTGACGTGGATGATATTGTTATTTAAATGTATAAAAAGGGAAAGATTTGAATTGTAAGATACGGCTAAGTGCCAAAAATGACTTAATAAATGAGGCTACTCGTGCCATGTAATGAAAGATGGAAAGGAAATGTGAATTGAGTTGAACAATTGAAAGGATGATGTCTCAAGTGAGAGAGCCTAGACGATCGGGCCGTGATTGGACACCATTCCGCACACATGGTGGTAATTGTGCTGGAATAATTGATTGAAATTGTGGATATGGTTGATATCGCAAATGAGATGACCTAGCCGATCGGGTCGAGATCGGACTCCGTGTAGGAACACAGTGGTATTGTGGATTGTTTGCACATGGCTCTAAGATTATCAACCTAATAAGATGGAAATTGAACCGGAAACTATGTGATCCTTACTTGATGTTTTCGTATTTGGTTGAAGGTCTTATTGTACATTATGACTGCTTCCCCGTTGTTTCATCGTTCGTTCTATTAAGATTGGTGTTTATCTTTACATGCTAGTACTATTCGACAGTACTAACGTCCCTTTTGGCGGGGGCGCTACATCTTTATATGGATGTAGGTGGTTCCATAGCAGACAATGTTGATCACAGCTAGTAGCACGCCCTCTTTTCAGCTGACTTGGTGAGCCCCACATCATTTCGGGGTCCTATATCTTTTATATCTCATTTCACCTTCTTATCATATTTTGAGGTATGGCCAAGGCCTTGTTACCGGCACTTTTGTAGCACTTTATTTTGTATCTACTTAGAGGATCTGTAGACATTGATGTGGGTTGTATATGGGTGTTGGGAAGGTCAATGATTCATGTTGTGCTTTGGATTTCTGTTTCACTAAATCATAAGGTGTATGTACCTTAAAACTTAACAATGAGGTACGTAATGAATTGGCTTAGTAATGTATTTGTATGATCTCCCATTGTCTAATTGATGAAATCATGTCTCCTATTGATCGTAAGTGAGTCGGGTAGAATGTGTCTAACAGGCTTGCTCGGTCGGGTTCACTCGGCTGAGTACCAGTCGCGCTCCTCGAGCTTGGGTCGTGAAAAACTTGGTATCAGAGCCTAAGATTTTAAAGTGTCCTAGGATGTCTCAAAGTCGTGTTTAATAGAGTCCTTCTTATCGGTGTGTTGTCGACCACATCAATAAGTTAGAGGCTACATGGACATTTAGGAATGTTACCCTTCTTAAACACTCTAGATCGTGTGATAAAGCTTGATTATAAGATTGTCTTCTAACTCGTGCGTTAAGGTTCAAGGCAAGTTTAAACGTTGTTTCGTCTATTCCAAGTAATGTTTCCATATGACATGACAAATGGGCAAAGACCTAAATATTATGGAGATGGCACATGTATCATGTTGAACGAATGGTATGGACATATAATATTAGTACATACTACCATGAGCATACTTTGTATGAGGAAAGTGACAAAAGTGATTACTCCCTCCACAAAGACATTGACTTGATAAATGAGACCTAAGCTTAAATAGCACATGTGATGATGTGGGTAGTGTGGGAAGAATGTATATGATCCTGAGGTGTAAAAGAAAATTTGTTATATAAGCACGTGATATATGGAGGGAATGACCAGGAGATTAATGATGAGAGTGTAAGTCTCTCACAGGAGACAAGAAGTTATGAAAGTAGAGTCAATTGAACCCAGAATGAGGAGACCCTTGTACTATGAATTTTATAAGAAACCAGATATGTACGAAGTTGTGTTACACTCCTAAACGATATTGACATGAGGAATTAGAATCCCAAGCATGTGTTGCCGGATAAGAGTAGAACACTTATGGGATTAAGACCGTGGCGACTTAAATCTCCCTAATAGTAGAACAAGAGACATGAGACATGTGCCCCTCAAGTTGCTAAATTCAAGACTTGTTTTGTTGAAGTCATGCGTAGTCTAGAAAAGTGATAATGGTAACGTGATTCTCTGAAAGGATATGCTAATGATAGACCACTAGTACTCCAAGAAGGTGGAAGGTTATGGAAGGTTAATTATTCATACATGGCAATGTAAATGACAAGGTTAACGATCCTACAAATTAAGAGTAACGTTTCTAAAGGGATTTTATACTTGTTAAAGGGTCAGGAACAATGGAACCCAAGGAAGTACTATAGGTCAAATGTGAAAGGTTGTGAGTTTTTCGAATGGGATAATCATCGATTTGCGATTTAACTAAAGTTTCAAGGTTTTAAGAAAGGCGGAACGAGTGGGAGAAATAAATGTGATGCTATAATAACCCAAGAGTGCATTGGACTTGATGGAGGGCCTCTTAAGAATCTTAGCAAGGAGTGTTAAGTGATACGCGGATGAACACACTTTCCCACTGATATCCCAACATGTATCGAGAGGTGAACATGATGAATTCCTAACGAAAAGAAAAGACCACATAAATACATAAGAGTGCATAGCTATTCCCTAATTAGGAAGAATGAGGCAACAAGAAATCTATAAATTGTGATGGTCATGGTTATCGTGAAATAGTTCGTATCAGAATGGTCGACTTGCCTAGAGCACTAGTGTTAATAGAAGGTATAAAGGACTAACTGTAATGAAACCAACTTGGGTGAAACTGAATATCAACAAAAAGATCTAGAGGGAGTTCATGTCTACATATGACAATGGAAAGTGAGACTACTGGCAGTGAAGTGGTGGTATGATAAGCTTAACAAACCAGGAAAATGATACTACGAGTTCACGGGAGGTAGACAAGTGTGTGGTACAATAAGTCTATCAACTATGCACTATGAGCAAAATGGAATGGGAATGAATGTTCCAGTTAGAAAGAAAAAATGGTACCAGCATATTGTCCAGACCAAAAGGCAATCAAAAAGGGAAAGACAACACAATCTACCCAAAGGGGCAAAGGAAAAGGTTCCAAACAGATTGAGAGAGGATGAAAACTTGTTATGGACCAGGCATGATTAACATGGTAGCTCTTAAACCACAATACCAGAAAACTCTATAGGTAGCTACAGTACTGGGAATAAGGTGAGTTACTTATCAAAGATGGAATCGGGTGGACTAAGTCTTACACTTAAGAGGAAAAATCAAAAGTCGTTGACGAGGATCTCAAGTTTCAGAGAATGTCATGTTCGGGCCAGTGACTCTTCCTAAATTGTATATATATAAAGGGTATTTATGTGTGTTTTGGGAGGTGTTTAACAGTAAGGAGGTGTCGTGAGAATGTTCACAAGGGAAGTGGAGCAGTTTCTTAAAATTCTATAAGGCACATAAGGGGGAAAGAGGTTGGCTAAGAAAGGTCTGAGCACAATGTTACCTTACATTTGATACAATGTCGTGCAGGTTGATGTTATCAGGGTGTGTGCGCAAGCTAGTAGATGTTATTCACATGAAACAGAAGGTCCTATAAGAAAACTCATCCAGTAATGTCTTTTGTTAAAAATTTGGAAGAGCAATTTACGAGTATTCATAGAGGATGGTAACCATATCAGGGAAATTATTATAGAACTCGATTCCTAGGAGGTATTATGTAAGAGAAATGTGATAAACATGTTCCAATAATGATGCAACATGTTAAGGTGATAGCTTATGCCTCTAGGCAACTCAGGAATCATGGAAAGAACTATGCAGCACATGACTTAAAACTTGCATCAGTGTTATTTGCATTAAAGATTTGGCGCAATTGTCGGTATAGGGTCCATGTGGATATAGTCACGGACCATAAGAGCCTTCAATACATTTTCAAACAGAAGGACTTGAATTTATGGAAGAGAAAATAGTTGGAGTTACTCAAAGATTACGACATTGATATTCGGTATCACCCGGGAAAAGCCAATGTTGTGGCAGATGCTCTTAGCTAGAAATCTACGGGTATTTTGGCTCACTTGGAGGCACATCAAAGGCTGATTGGCCAATGAGGTTCATTAGTTGTCTAGTTTGGGAGTTTGTCTTGCGGACTCTAGTGAAGGAGGGGTAATTGTGCAAAATAAGGCTTAATCATCTCTTTGTTGTGGGAGTCAAAGAAAAGCAATACAATGATCTATTGTTGGTAAAGTTGAAGGAGGGGATTCATAGACATAAGACTAAAACTTTTTATCTTGGCATGGATGATAGTACACTACGGCACCAAGGGCTACTATGTATTCCAAATATAGATAGCCTTCGGGAAAGAATCATGGTTGAAGCTCACATTTCTAGGTATTCTATACACCCAGGTTTGACAAAATGTATCATGATCTCAAGGAAGTCTACTGGTGGAACGATATGAAGAGTAATGTAGCGGACTTTGTGGGAAAATGTCCAAATTGTCAGCAAGAAAAGGCCGAACATTAAAGGCCGGCGGGTTGGTTTAGAACATAAAAAAATTCCAATGTGGAAGTGGGAAATGATTAATATGGACTTTGTGGTAGGACTCTCGCGCACCCAGCACAAGTTTGACTCAATTTGGGTAATTATGGAATGACTCACGAAATCAGCACACTTCTTGCCAGTTAAATCTACCGACACAGTGGAACAGTATGATAAGTTGTATATTAAGGAAATAGTCAGGTTGCTATGCCCTCTAATTTTTATCATTTCCGATTGACTGGCACAGTTCACAGCTAACATTTGGAAGAAATTTCAGCAAGGTTTAGGTACTCAGGTAACTCTTACATAGCCTTCCATCCATAGACCGACGGGCAAGCATAGCCGACTATTCAGATGCTTGAGGACATGTTTCGTGCTTGTGTTCTTGATTTCAAAGGAAGTTGAGATGATCATTTACCGCTCATAGAGTTTTCTTATAATAACAGTTTTCATACTAGTATACAGATGGCACCATTCGAGGCACTATATGGGAGGGGGTGTAGATCTCCTATTGGGTGGTTCGAAGTTAGAGAAGCTGAATTGGTAGGACCAGAACTCGTGCATCAAGCTATGGAAAATGTTAATATCATAAAGGAACGGTTGAAAATTTCTCAGAGTCATCAAAATATTATTCGGATGGCGAAACCAACGAGTTGAAGAGGCTAATTGGGAAGTCGAGGAAGAGATGAAAAATAAGTACCCTCATTAGTTCAAATAGCCATGTAGTAGTTTCTATGAAGTTACTTCCTGTAAATTTTGTATCACTTGTTCAGTTAAGGTAAAGGTGTTCTACGAAGTTACTTCTATGTTGCTTGTGAGGCCACGGTTGGTGTTGTTTTACGTTATGTTACGTCATTTGATTATATATATATTTTAAAGGTGTGATGTTAGGGTGGTTTTGATGATTCGCTGGCAGGTGGATAGGCTGAATTACAAAGGAAACTCTACCGAAATTTCTGAAAAGTTTGGGAGTTTGAGGTGTGTAAGGAAAGATATTTATGTTAAGCATTTGGGGCGCACTTTACTTTTCATTCGAGGAAGAAATATCCTAAGCGGGGGAGAATGTAAGGCCCCAGAAAACTTCACTAAGTAATTTAAGGTTTTGTGGTGCCAAGGTAGGCTAATATATTGTATTTTCAGAGTTTTTGGGTTGAACAGTACATTTGGGAGTTGAAATTATTCGACCTGGCGAGGCCAGGTGTAAGACCAGGCTTTAGCCTGGCAAGGCCATACCTGTAGCACGCTAAAACCAGGCTTTAGCCTTGCTAGGCCAGGTCTGTAGTCCGGTCCGAAATATCGGAGTATCCATTCTTTTATCACTATAACCCGACCCAACTTCACTAAATACACGCAATGGGTCATTTTTTAGAAAACAACCTGATACTTTAGAGTAAGAGAAGGAGCTCTAGAGTGAGAAAATGATATTCACCAAATCATCCTTCAATTCTTACACAAATCTTTGAATATTAACAAGGAAAAACACACTAGATCTTCATCCTTGAGGTAAGATTCTACACCCTAACCCTTAATTTTGAATTCTAACTAAAAGATGGGTAATTGTCAAGAAAGTTCATGGGTATTGGAGTTGTTATCTTGCTTACATGTGTTATCAACGTGTATAGGAACATTGTTGAGCCAAAAATGGTGAGAATAGGTTGTGCGTTGATGAAATACTCTATAAAAGGACCTTAGAGACTTAATGCGCACCTAGTGTTTGATAGAATGCTCAAATGAGCTAGAATCACGATCATCTTCCTAATTTTGTTTCAAATTGTTATATTTCCAAAATAGATCGAGGTTGCTAAGAATTATGGAACATTGTAGAGTTTAAGGAAGCTCAATTGAGGTATGTATGGCTAAACTCTCTTCTTCTTAGAATCGAACCCCTAGTGTTCGAGTATTTGGTGTAAGTTCCTAACTTGACCATACTAGAATTGGTTGCCTTAATGTGTTGTGTTGAAAGATTTTTGTTCAATAATTGTTATAAATGTTTATCATGTTATCATGCTATTTGAGAATGTGTTTGAATGAGGAATATGAGTTGAGAAAGGTTAAGAATTCATGTTAAGGGTAAAATAAAGTTTGCTAACCTAATTTGTATGAAAAGCCTCCGTGTGATTAAGATTTTCCAAGATTTTTCCCTTATGTGTGCAATGCCTTATATGATAGGACTTATTGACGTGGATGATACAGTTATTTGAATGAATAAAAAGGGAAAGATTTGAATTGGAAGATACGGCCAAGTGCCAAGAACGACTCTATAAAATGAGGCTACTCGTGCCATGTAATGAAAGATGGGAAGGAAACGTGAATTGAGTTGAAAAATAGAAAGGATGATGTCTCAAGTGAGATGGCCTAGCCGATCGGGCTATGATCGGACACCTTCCGCACACATGGTGGTAATTGTGCTGGATTGATTGATTGAAATTATGGATATGGTTGATGTCTCAAATTAGATGACCTAGCTGAACGGGTCGAGATCGGAGTCCGTGTAGGAACACGTTGGTATTGTGGATTATGGCACATGGCACTACGATTATCAACCTAAAAAGATGGAAATTGAACCGGAAACTATGTGATCCTTACTTGATGTTTTCGTATTTGGTTGAAGCTATTATTGTACATTATGACTGCTTCCCCTTTGTTTCATTGTTAGCTCTATTAGGATTGGTGTTTATCTTTACATACTAGTACTATTCGACATTACTAGCGTCCCTTTTGCCGCGGGTGCTACATATTTATATGGATGTAGGTGGTTCCATAGCCGACAGTGTTGATCACAGTTAGTGGCACGCCCTCTTTCCAGCTGACTTGGTGAGCCCCCACCTCATTTCGGGGTCCTATATCTTTTGTATCTCATGTTCACCTTCTTATCATATATTTAGGTATAGTCGGGGCCTTGTTGCCGTCTCTTTTGAAGCACTTTCTTTTGTATCTACTTAGAGGCTCCGTAGACATTGATGTGGGTTGTATATGGGTGTTGGGAAGGTCAATGAATTATGTTGTTCTTTGGATTTACATTTTACTAAATTGTAAGGTGTATGTACCTCAAAACTTAACAATGAGGTACGTAATGAATAGGCTTAGTAATGTACTTGTATGATCTCCCATTGTCTAATTGATGAAATCATGTCTCCTCTTGATCGTAAGTGAGTCGGGTAGAATGTGTCTAATAGGCTTGCTCGGCCTGGTTCACTCAGTTGAGCGCCGATCGCGCTCCTCGAGCTTGGGGCGTGACATATACCTAATCGCCTTACTTGGTTAATATACAGGAATTATTAATGCATTCTTGTTAATTATAATTCCATAGGAATATAGGCGTTAGATTAGCATGAATAGGCGAGCAGTACTTCGGGAGAAGGCTACCAGCAATATTAACCTTGTCAACTGATAAACCAGATAAATTAATTAGACGATTTAAGTGGAAAACTCCACGGGATTGTTAGCTAACCCATAGCTCTAGAATATTGTCTCACATTGAATTCGTCTTTAAGCTTGTCGTTGTTTCTTTAATCTGTTAATTTGTTACTCTAGTTTAATTTATTTAAATATTCACACATTAGGATTCTCTTGAATAGATTAATTGTTTTAGTTTAATTTAGTAAAAAGTTGATCACAAGTCTCTGTGGGTACGATATCTGTACTTAGAATTCTATATTACTTGTATGACCACGTATACTTGCGTGTGCGTTTGGGAGAAACAGTAGCCTATCGAAGATAGGTATGGACGTCATCATACCGATCCGCAAGACTCTACTAGACACTTGATCATGACTTGTAGAACCTATGAATCTATAGCTCGGATAACAATCTGTCACGACCCAAAATCCAACTAGTCGTAATGGCACCTAACCCAACCCTCTAGGTAACACAATTAACAATTATCCAATTCCAGTACTAATTAATAAAGCAATTAAGTAACGAAATATCTGAATTTTATACATTCCTCAAGGACTGGTAGTACAAATCATGAGCTTCTAAGAATAGAGTTTCCAAAGATGGTATGAATTAAATACATCATCTGTTCAATAATTACATAAACAGATTTATATATGTACTAAGGCTACCATAAACAATAGGCAGCTACAACTAGAACACAAGTACATCTTCAAATACAACTCTTATCGATCTCAGCAACATAAGCAACCAACATCTGCACGCATGGTGCAGAAGTGTAGTATGAGTACAACCGACCTCATGTACTCAATAAGTAAGAAACTTAACTTTAGGTTAAAAGTAGTGACGAGCTAGAACAAAGGTCGGGTCCAACACCAATATCAAACAGCAATTCATAACAATGTAAAGAAAGTAATAACAGAAGTAATTCAGAGATGAAGTGCTCAGCCTATTCGTAGTTTCCCAAAAAATAGATCCACTTTTCAAGTATATCAATGAAAACCCAAATCCTTTACTGAAATCGTCGAAAATATGAATAAATTTGAAAACAACATTTTTTCCCAAAAGTCCTTTCAACAACAAATAAGATGTTCCATTTTTCTTTCCAGGTAGCCGATGTAACATATATCTTTATGCTCATATGTCAATATGTGAGAGAAGTCATGAATGACATGATACTATACATCATGAGGAATAAATGTAACTTTATGCCTATATGTCGTATGTGCATGTCAACGCCATGTACCTCAGTGATGAACTCATGTACTCACACTCTCTGAGTACTCAATCTCATTGTTCCACACTTTCCATTTATCAAGCTCAACCACTCAGTACTGTATATGAACAATCCGGCCCAGGGAAGATCCATCCCAGAATATATACATCAACTGACCATCAGTCACTCAGAACTGAGTAGGGCCAAATCTAGCCCGTGGGGAAGATCCATCCCCAGGTATATAAATTCTTCGGACAAGATTCATGTCCAGGGAATATCCATCCCTAAATAAAATCAACCACGCTCACTGGGGGTGTGTGCAAACTCCGAAGGGGCTCCTTCAGCCAAAGTGTTATAAACCGCACAAACAACTCACGTGTTGCACGAACAACTCACGTGCTATAATATCAATATCTAGATCTGTACAGACAACTCACGTGTTGCACAGACAAATCACGTGTCATAGTATCAATATCCTCACAATCACGCTCTTGACCTCACTCAGTCATCGATCTCTCCAGTCTCTCGGGCTCTCAATGCCATGAAACTAGCCCAAAATGATGATATGATGTGTCAATAAATGGTACATAGACTGAGATATAATATGCATATGAATGCGTATGACTGAGTATGTAATGCAATGGATATGTGGGTCCCAAAAGGATAATATGCATATGAATGTAGGTCCCAAAAGGATAAGCATGTAGCCCAGACATGGTTTCTAACATGGATGAAAGCTCAATAGCTCAAGAACGTAGAAGTTTCATGGTTACAGATAAGACCAGGAAACTACACAGTAACACAGAATTAACGGAATTACAATTTACACGGTGCACGCCCATACGCCCGTCACCTAGTATGTGCATCACCTCAACACCAATCACGTAACACGTAATTTAGGGTTTCATACCCTCAGCACCAAGACTAGAAGTGTTACTTACCTCAAACGAGCCAATTCCATTACCGAGGAAACCAAGCGATGCTCCAAAAATACCATTCCGCGCGTTCCGACCTCCGAACGGCTCGAAACTAACCAAAAACAACTCAAATACATAAACAATTTCTAAAGGAACCAATTCCAATCGAAAAAGGTTGAATCTTTAATTAAAAGTCCAAAATTAGCTAAAAAACCCAACCCAGACCTGCACCTCGGAACCCGATAAAATTTACAAAATACGACAACCCATTTAATTATGAGTCCAACTATACTAGTTTCACTCAAATCCGACTCCAAATCGATCTTCAAACTTAAAAATTCACATTATGAAACTGTCACAAGCCGAAATCCCACCTTCGGTCGTGATGGCTTCTAACGTTGAACCCGCTAGAGAAGCTAACGTGTGCAGTTGAACTAACACAATAACACTGAATTAACACAATAAGCTAAAAACAGTTCACCATTCTTAACAGCGGAAATAGATAAAGTTTCAAAACTAAGTAAAGATAACATAATACAACGTCACAATAATTCCCCAAAACCTAGAGTCACAAACTCACGAACTGTCTATAAGAGTGCTAAATACAAAGACTGAAAGAAATTACATGACTGTCTCTGAGAACTAGAGGAAAGACAAGACATAAATACAGGAACTAGGGATAGGAGAGACGCCAAGGCCCACGAACGACAGGGGTATACCTTGAAGCCTCTGGAGTGGACTGAAGGTGACTCCCTCAACGCTGTCCACTAGGTCTGAGTGCGGGATCTGCACAACAATAAGATGTGCAGTGTAACATCAGTACAACCGACCCCATGTACTGAGTAAGTGCCGAGCCTAACCTCGGCCGAAGTAGTGACGAGACTAGACTTGACAACAAACGTTAACCTGTCCTATTCTACAACATATATCATGGAAAACAAAGCAAGAGATAAACCGATACGTAGGGGGATACGGGAGTGGACAAAGGGGGTAACAAGTGAGATAGAGCAATTAAATAAGTACATAGGAACAGACAGGAAGACAATTTATCAGAAATATGCTAATGAAACAAATATAATGCCAGAAATGTAATAAATGGCACGGCATCACCCTTCGTGCTTTTACTCTCTTCCTCACGATGCAATGTACGATGTAAGATAACATGAATCATGGCACAGCATCACCGTTCGTGATTTTATTCTCTTCCTCACAATTGAATGTATCATGTATGGCAATGTAAATCATGGCACGACATCAACCTTCGTGCTTTTAAATATAAATCATGGCACGGCATCACCTTTCGTGCTTTTACTCTCTTCCTCACTATGCAATAAATGATGTAATCAATGCAAACCATGGCACGACATCACCCTTCGTGCTTTTACGCTTTTCCTCACTATGCAATATATGATGTGATCAATGTAAATCATGGCACGGCATCACCTTTCGTTCTTTTAATCTCTTCCTCAATATGCTATATATGATGTGATCAATGTAAATCATGGCACGACATCACCCTTCGTGCTTTTACTCTCTTCCTCACTATGCAATATATGATGTGATCAAGGTAAATCATAGCACAACATCACCCTTCGTGCTTTACACTCTTCCTCACCAATGCAATGACAATTATCAAAATGGCAAGGAATGCAGCATAGTGGAATCACAAATCATAATCACCCGACAAGGGGAGAATATCAGTCATTCTCATAACAAATTGCCCGGAAAGGGTCTCAGTTATAACCAACCTTTTCAAGTATATCCTTTACAGTTGGGTCCTCAATAGGACCATTACATCACAAGTTCATCAACGAGGATTTTCAACAACAATCAACTTCCAAGTAGAGATAAGTTCATATTATAACGAACATGGAAGTAATAATAAGATTTCTATCGAAAATAGACTCACGGGCATGCTTGACACACAATGCATAGGTACTCGTCACCTCACCTATGCATTGAACATGATAAACACTTAACACATAGCATACAATACCTATTCCCTCACCAAAGTTAGGCAAGACACTTACCTCGGGTCAAAAAATAGCAATCAAGCCTCTAACACCGCCTTTCCTTTTGAATTCAACTCCGGAACAACAAATCTAGACATAATTAACTTAAGTATAACAATAATGACTCAATAAATCGATCCCATAGCCTAATTATCCATTTCCTACCCTTCTTCCAACAATACCAAAATTCTATCCCGGGCTCGCATGGTCCCAACACGAGGCTCGGCCCAAAACCCGATCACCCATACCCCCACGAGTTCAAATATATGATTTGTTTTGAAATCCGACCCCAGATTGAGGTTGATATACCCAAAATTCCCAAAAACCTAACTCTACCCAAAACCCCCAATTTCTACCTTTAATCCATGATTTTAGGCCTAGAATCTAATAATAGATGATGAAAATGAAAGAAAACGGAGTTAAGAACACTTACCTATGAAGATATGGAGGAAGAGTAGCTTGGAACTCGGCTATGGGGCTTGGAGAAGAAGGAGAGGGTGAGAAATATGAGAAATCCCGAAATAGCATTCTGTTTTTAAGGCATTAAAATGACTGGGCGAATTTACTCTACACGATCGCGGAAAGGGAGTTGCGATCGCGAAGAGTACTGGGTTTTAGACTTACGCGATCGCGAACAAGGGACAGCGATCGCGGGGGTACTGGACACTGAACATCGCGATCGCGACCAAGTGATCGCGTTCGCGTAGAGCAACACGCTGCCCCGCCCCCAGATCCCTTTAACGATATGCGATCGCGTGAGGCCCCTCGCGATCGCGTAGAGCACCACCCCCAGGCACTGCGATCAAGTCCAAGGCCCTGCTTTCGCGAAGGTTAATTTCCCACCCCCAACCATAGACACATCACGATCGCGTGAGTCACGCTGCGATCGCGGAGAGCAAAACACAGAACACTAGAAACAGATCGAAAACCAGATTTACTAGAAACAGATCGAAAACCAGATTTTTCCAACTCTTTTCCACCCCTACACCTATCCGAAACTCACCCGAGCCTTCGGGGCCCAAAACCAAATATACGCATGACTTCAAAATCATCCTACGAACTTATTCCAGTAATTAAACCAATAAGATAACATCAAAACCAATGAATTAACTCAAAAATCTATAGAATTTTCTCAAACTTCATAAACTTATAAATTCTCCAATTTTGATCCGAAACACGTCAAACCAAGTCCGTTTCTTTCCAAATTTTACAGATAACTCACATAACACATATTGAACATGTTCTGGGCATCGTAACCATAATACGGGCCCGGTAACACAGATTTCACATCAAAGTTCATTTTCAAAAGTCTTTCTTATTTTCAGAAAATAATTTTCTCTAAAAATTCATTTCTCGGGCTTGGGACCTCGGAATTCGATTCCGGGCATACGACCGAGTCGCATATTTTCCCACGGATCCTCTGGGACCGTCAAATCACGGGTACGGGTCCGTTTACCAAAAATATTGACCAAAGACAACTTTATTCCATTAATTATCATAAATTCAACATTTCAACAAATTTTCACATAAAAACTTCCCGGTTACGTGCTCAGGATGTGCATGCACATCGAGGTGAGATTAACAGAGGCTTTTAGGGCCTCGGAACACAGTTTTTGCTAAATTATACAAGATGACCTTTTGGGTCATTACAATCTCCACCTCTAAAATAATCGTTCGTGAACGGACATAGAAAAGTACCTGAAACGGGTAAAAGGTGGGGATAACGGCTCCGCATATCGGACTCGGACTCCCAATTAGCTGCCTCAACAGGCTGACCTCTCCACTGAACACGAACCGAAGGATAACTCTTTGATCTCAACTGTCGCACCTGCTGATCTAATATGGCTACCGGCTCCTCCTCATAAGACAAATCCTTGTCCAACTGGACACCACTGAAGTCAAGTACATGAGATGGATCCGCAATATACCTCCGGAGCATAGTCACGTGAAATACTGGATGCACGGCTGACAAACTAGGTGGCAAGGAAAGTCTGTAGGCCATCTCTCCTACCTTGTCCAAAATCTCAAATGGACCAATGTACCTAGGGCTCAACTTTCCCTTCTTTCCGAATCTCATCACGCCCTTCATGGGCGATACTCGAAGAAACACTCGGTCGCCTATCATAAATGCCAAATCTCGAACTCTGCGATCCGCATAACTCTTCTGCCTGGACTGAGCTGTACGAGTCTATCCTGAATGATCTTCACCTTGTCCAAGGCATTCTGGACTAACTCAGAACCCAACAATCTAGCCTCTCCCGGCTCAAACCATCTGACTAGAGACCGACACCGTCTACCATAAAACACCTCATACGGAGCCATCTGAATGCTCGACTGATAGTTGTTGTTGTAGGAAAACTCAGCTAAAGGCAAGAACTGGTCCCATGAACCTCCAAAGACAATAACACAAGCTCGCAACATATCCTCCAAAATCTGAATAGTACACTCGGATTGTCCGTCCGTCTGAGGATGAAATGCGGTGCTCAAATCAATCTGGGTGCCCAACTCTCGCTGAAATACTCTGCAGAAATGGGAGGTAAACTGAGTACCTCGGTCTGATATAATGGATATGGGTACACCATTCAGTCTAACAATCTCTCTCATATAGATCCTTGCCAACTTCTCTGCTGAATACGAAATTGATACTGGAATGAAGTGCGCTGACTTGGTCAGCCTATCCACAACGACCCATACTGCATCAAACATCCTATAATTCCATGGGAGTCCAACTACAAAGTCCATGGTGATATGCTCCCACTTCCACTCGGGAAGCTGAATCTGCTGCATCAAACCACCGGGCCTCTGGTCCTCGTACTTAACCTGCTGACAGTTCAAACACCGAGCTACATAAGCTACAATATCTTTCTTCATTCTACGCCACCAATAATGCTGCCACAAGTCCTGGTATATCTTTGCGGCGCCCGGATGAATGGAATATCGGGAACTGTTGGCCTCCTGAAGTATCAACTCACGAATACCATCCAAATCAGGTACACAAATCCGTATTTTCATCCTCAAAACTCCCTCAACATCAACCGTAACCTGCTTGGCATCTCTGTGCCTGACTCTATATCTAAGAACACATAAATGGCGATCATCATACTTCCTGGCCCGAATACGGTCATATAAGGAAGAACGGGCTACGGTATGGGACAAAACACTGCCAGTCTCAGAAACATCCAATCTCACAAATCGGTTGGCTAACGCCTGAACATCCAAAGCAAGAGGCGCTCTCCGACTGATAAGTAGGCAAGACTACCCATACTAGCTGACTTTCGGCTCAAAGCATCGGCCACCACATTGGGCTTTCCCCGGATGATAAAGAATGATAATAACATAATCCTTCAGCAAATCTAACTATCTCCTCTGCCTCATGTTCAACTCCTTCCGTTTGAACAGATACTGTAAGATCTTATGATCCGTGAACACCTCACATAGCACACCATACAAATAATGCCTCCAAATATTCAATGCATGCAAAATAGATGCTAACTCCAAGTCATGAACTGGATAGATCTTCTCATGGACCTTAAACTGACGAGAAGCATAGGCCATAACCTTGTCATCCTGCATCAACACTGCACCAAGCCCAACCCGTGAAGCATCACAATACATGGTATACGATCCTGAACCTGTGGCCAAAACCAACATGGGTGCCATGGTCAAGGATGTATTGAGCTTCTGAAAGCTCACCTCGCACTCATCAGACCACCTGAACTGGCACTCTTCTAAGTCAACCTGGTCATCGGGGCTACAATGGATGAAAAGCCCTCCACAAACCGGCGATAATAACCTACTAAGCCCAAGAAACTCCGGATCTCTGAAGCTGAGGTGGGTCTAGGCCAATCTCTGACTGCTGAAATATTCTTGGGATCCACTTCTACACCCTCTGACGATACCACATGGCCTAGAAATGCAACTGAACTCAACCAAAACTCACACTTGGAGAATTTGGCATACAACCATCCCTTAGAGTCTGGAGGACGACTCTAAGGTGCTGCTCATGCTCCTCTCGGCTGCGAGAGTATATCAATATATCATCAATAAAAACAATCACAAATGAGTCCAAATAAGGCCTGAACACTCGGTGTATCGACTCCATAAAAGCAGCGGGGGCATTTGTCAGCCCAAATGACATCACCAAGAACTCATAATGCCCATAACGAGTGCGAAAGGCTATCTTAGGGACATCAAACGCCCTAATCCTCAGCTGATGGTAACCAGATCTCAAGTCAATCTTGGAAAACACTGAAGCACCCTGAAGCTGGTCGAATAAATCATCAATACTCGGGAAAGGATACTTGTTCTTAATAGTAACCTTATTCAACTGCCGCTAGTCAATACACATCCTCATCGAGCCATCTTTCTTCTTGACAAACAATACTAGAGCACCCCAAGGAGAGACACTAGGCCTAATGAAGCCTTTATCCAACAAATCCTGCAACTGACCTTTCAACTCCTTCAACTCTGGTGGGGCCATACGATACGACAGAGTAGAAATAGGCTGGGTGCCCTGAGCTAACTCAATACAAAAATCAATATCCCTGTCGGGTGGCATACCCGGCAGTTCAGCAGGGAAACCCTCTGGAAACTCACGAACCACGAGCACAGACTCCAAGGAAGGAACCTCGATGCTAGAATCACGAACATAGGCCAAATAGGCCAAACAACCCTTCCCAACCATGCGCCAAGCCTTCATATAAGAAATAACTCTACCCGAAGAATGACTAGGAGTTCCCTTCCACTCCAAACGAGGCGCCCCTGGCAAAGCCAAGGTCACTGTCTTGGCATGACAGTCCAGAATAGCATCATAGGGGGATAACCAATCCATCCCTAATATAACATCGAAGTCAACCATATCCAGAAGCAAAAGATCAACCTGAGTCTCTAGACCACCCATGACTACTAAGCAAGCACCGTAGACTCGATCTACCACTATAGAATCACCCACCGGTGTAGACACATGCACAGCAGTACTCAAGGAATCACGGGGCATACTCAAACAAGGGGCAAAATATAAAGAGACATAGGAGAATGTAGAACCCGGATCAAATAACACCGAAGCCTCTCGGTTGCAAACTGAAACCGCACCTGTAATAACAGCATCAGAAGCCTCGGCATCAGGCCTGGCAGGAAAAGCATAGCACCGGGGTTGAGCCCCTCCAATCTGATCATCTCTGGGTCGACCTACTACGGCCTGACCTCTACCTCTCGTGGCATGTACTCCACCTTTATGAGCCTGACCTCTACCCTTGGCACCCCGAATGCCACCCCTAGCTGGCTGAGGGGGTAGGGGTAAGGGTGCGCCTGACGCGAGAACCATGGCACGGGAACCCTAATACTAAGGACCACGAGAAGCTCGGGGACAATACCTGGCAATGTGCCCTGGAACACCACAAGAATAACATGGCCTCTGATGATATAGCTGGGGACTCTGGAACTGTCCCTGACGACCCTGGTAACCACCCTGATAACTCTGAAGCGGCGGTGCACTGATAGGTGCTGATGGTGCACCAATAGGAGCTGGCGGTGCACTATGAGCTACCTGAAGTGCTGAGTGATAGGGTCTAGGAGGATGACCTCTGCCTAAAGAATCCCTGTCCTCAGATGAGGCTCCACTGAAACGACCGAAGTGACGGGGCCTCTTGTCAGCTCCCTGACCACCACCCTGTGACATAATCATCTCAATCCTCCTGGCCACATTGGCCGCATCCTGAAATGAAATATCAGTACCTGACTCTCTAGCCATATGAAGTCTGATAGGCTAGGCCAATCCCTCAATAAATCTCCGAACCCTCTCCCGATCAGTGGGAAGTATCATAAGAGCATGTCCGGCCAGAGTAATGAACCTAGTCTCATACTGAGTGACTGTCATAGATCCCTACTGGAGACGCTCAAATTGCCTCCGAAGGTCCTCTCTCTGAGTAATGGGAAGGAACTTCCCCAAAAATACCTCTGAGAACTGAGTCCAAGTCAAAGATGCAGACCCAGCTGGCCTGGTCAAGCAATAGTCTCTCCCCCAAGTTTTGGCGGAACCCGATAGACGAAAGGTAGCAAAATCAACTCCATTGGACTCTACTATACCCATGTTCCGAAGAACTCATGACAGCTGTCCAATTAATCCTGGGGATCCTCTGATGGTGAACCAGTAAAAGTAGCAGTGAATAACTTAGTGAATCTGTCCAGTCTCCACAAAGCATCCGCTGATATAGCTGCTCCTTCTGCTACTTGTGCTGCAATACCCGGCTGAGCTACTCCGGCTGGCTGAGGTGCCGGAGTCTGAAACTGTGCAGCTAGCTGCTCTGGCGTGCAAGTGGCAGGAGTCTAGGTACCTCCCCCAGCCTGAGAGGCGGCTGGTGCAGTAGGAAGAAGACCCGCCTGTGCTACACTCTCCATGAGTCCGGCTAGACGGACAAGAGCATGATCACACTCAACTATGTCTTATAAAAAGACTAAACGGGCGTTGCAAATATAATCCGGGGTATTACGCCCAGAGTTGATCCCACAGGGAATTTACGTATCAATCAAGCCGTCAGAATACAAAACTTTTACTTAATCAATTTGCTCAAGACTTTTGAATATCAATTGGTGATGTTTTACTATTTCTACTGACAAAAGTAATAAACTACCGATTAACTAACAATATGGTGTAAACAATTATAATAAAGGTCTAAGGTTATGGTTTCCCCCGTCGGTGAACTTCCTTCTCGGATACTTCTTGTAGTTTGATTAGTTGTCTCTATCAATCATGAACACTCTATCTACCATAAATCTCTCTCAAGTAATTATGATAATTTACTAGACGCACTCTCTCAAGTTACGCTAGCTAGATTGCATTACAGTTCAGTTTAGATTGCACCCGAAGTATCGTTATTTCTAATCCAACTTCTAAACCCTCGGATATGACTTTCGTCTATACTCTAGGAGTGGTGTTTTTCAAACAACTACCTAAATATGCACTCTCTATCAAGTAGATACATAATAAATAGGAATAACTAATTGAGGGCCCTTCAATCAACTACAACAAGAACATAGTTAAACAAATAGAGTTTAATCAACCAATCAAAGCTATATTAATATCACAATAAGTTCATCCCCAAAGGGGTTCCACCAAAACCCTAGATTAAGGAAATTAGCTACTCATGCTCATAATAATCAAATCCAAAATAACTTGCATAAATAAATTATAGAGTAATGAATAAAGGATGTAAAAATCAATGTTATGCTTTGCTGAGTAGTATTCCACAAGCTTCTCTTGTCTCTAATGGCAAAAGTCCCCCAAAGTTGTGTTTTTCGGTCTATTTATATGTTTGGGATAAACCCTAAACGTGTAGGAGACTTCTATTCAAACCGAGAAACATATAAAACCTTCAAAACTCGGATTGGACCGGACCAGGGACCAGGCGTTACAGGCCAAACGCCTGGCCAGGCCTGGCGTTAGGGCCCAAACGCCTGGCCAGGCCTGGCGTTAGGGCCCAAATTCCTGACTAACGCCTGGCTAGGCCAGGCTTTACAACCAAACACCCGGCTATAGCCCGGTTCACTCCTTTTCGACTCTTGAGCATATTTTTGACATTTATGCATCCATTTAACTCGGCTTCCATCTCCAATTCACCTACACATGAAATACACTCCATTAGGCACATACGAAGTGTATTGTCCTCATTAACGCACATAAAATGTAAGGCACCTAATGTGTTAAACCATGAATTCTAGCCACACATCAGAGAGTCCTGAAGCACTTGACAGCGGAAATAGATAAAGTTGAACTAACACGATAACACCGAATTAACATAATAAGTTAAAAATAGTTCACCACTCTTAACAACGGAAATAGATAAAGTTTCAAAACTAAGTAAAGATAACATAATACAACATCGTAATAATTCCCCAAAACCTGGAGTCACAAACTCACGAACTGTCTATAAAGTGCTAAATACAAAGTCTGAAAGGAATTACATGACTATCTCTGAGAACTAGAGGAAAGACAAGACAGAAATATAGGAACTAGGGATAGGAGAGACGCCAAGGCCCACGAATGACAATGGTATACCTTGAAGCCTCTGGAGTGGACTGAAGGTGACTCCCTCAACGTTGTCCACTGGGTCCGAGTGCGGGATCTGCACAACCATAAGATGTGCAGTGTAGCATCAGTACAACCGACCCTATGTACTGAGTAAGTGCCGAGCCTAACCTCGGCCGAAGTAGTGACGAGGCTAGACTTGACAACAAACGTTAATTTGTCCTATTCTACAACATATATCGTGGAAAACAAAGTAAGAGATAAACAGATACGTAGGGGGATACGGGAGCGGACAAAGGGGGTAACAAGTGAGATAGAGCAGTTAATTAAGTACACAGGAACAGACAAGAAGACAATTTATCATAAATGTGCTAATGAAACAAATATAATGCCAGAAATGTAATAAATGGCACGACATCACCCGTCTTGCTTTTACTCTCTTCCTCACGATGCAATGTACGATGTAAGATAACATGAATCATGGCACGGCATCAACCTTCGTGCTTTTAAATATAAATCATGGAACGGCATCACCCTTCGTGCTTTTACTCTCTTCCTCACTATGCAATAAAAGATGTAATCAATGTAAATCATGGCACGGCATCACCCTTCGTGCTTTTACTCTCTTCCTCACTATGCAATATATAATGTGATCAATGTAAATCATGGCACATCATCAACGTTCGTGCTTTTACTTTCTTCCTCACTATGCAATAGATGATGTGATCAATGTAAATCATGGCACGACATCACCCTTCGTGCTTTACACTCTTCCTCACCAATGCAATGACAATTATCAAAATGGCAAGGAATGCAGAATAGTGGAATTACAAATCATAATCAACCGACAAGGGGAGAATATCAGTCATTATCATAACAAATTGCCCGGCAAGGGTCTCAGTTATAACCAACCTTTTCAAGTATATCCTTTACAGTTGGGTCCTCAATAGGACCATTACATCACAAGTTCATCAATGAGGATTTTCAACAACAATCAACTTCCAAGTAGAGATAAGTTCATATTATAACGAACATAAAAATAATAATAAGATTTCTATCGAAAATAGACTCACGGGAATGCTTGACACACAATGCATAGGTACTCATCACCTCACCTATGCATTGAACATGATAAATACTTAACACATAGCATACAATACCTATTCCCTCACCAAAGTTAGGCAAGACACTTACCTCGGGTCCAAAAATAGCAATCAAGCCTCTANTTGACACACAATGCATAGGTACTCGTCACCTCACCTATGCATTGAACATGATAAATACTTAACACATAGCATACAATACCTATTCCCTCACCAAAGTTAGGCAAGACACTTACCTCGGGTCCAAAAATAGCAATCAAGCCTCTAACACCGTCTTTCCTTTTGAATTCAACTCCGGAACAACAATATCTCGACATAATTAACTTAAGTATATCAATAATGACTCAATAAATCGATCCCATAGCCTAATTATCCATTTCCTAGCATTCTTAAAAAAATACCAAAATTCTACCCCGGGCCTGCTTGATCCCAACACGAGGCTCGGACCAAAACCCGATCATCCATACCCCCACGAGTTCAAATATATGAATTTTTTTGAAATCCGACCCCAGATTGAGGTTGAATTACCCAAAATTCCCAAAACCCTAACTCTACCCAAAACCCCCAATTTCTACCTTGTATCCATGATTTTAGGCCTAGAATCTAATAATAGATGATGAAAATGAAAGAACACGGAGTTAAGAACACTTACCTATGAAGTTATGGAGGAAGAGTAGCTTGGAACTCGGCTATGGGGCTTGGAGAAGAAGGATAGGGTGAGAAATCCCGAAATAGCATTATGTTTTTAAGGCATTAAAATGACTGGGCGAATTTAGTCTACGCGATCGCGGAAAGGGAGTTGCGATCGCGGAGAGTACTGGGTTTTATACTAACGCGATCGCAAACAAGGGACTGTGATCATGGGGGTACTGGACGCTGACCATCGCGATGGCGACCAAGCGATCGCGTTCGCATAGAGCAACACGCTGCCCCGCCCCCAGATCTCTTTAACGATATGCGATCGCGTGAGGCCCCTCGCGATCGCGTAGAGCACCACCCCTAGGCACTGCGATCGCGTCCAAGGCCCTGCGTTCACGTAGCGTAATTTCCCACCCCCAACCATAGACACATCGCGATCGTGTGAGTCACGCCGCGATCGCAGAGAGCAAAACACAGAACACTAGAAACAGATCGAAAACCAGATTTTTCCAACTCTTTTGCACCCCGACACCTATCTGGAACTCACCCGAGCCCTCGGGGCCCAAAACCAAATTATGCACGACTTCAAAATCATCCTACGAACTTATTCCAGTAATTAAACCACTAATATAACATCAAAACCAATGAATTAAACTCAAAAATTTATAGAATTTTCTCAAACTTCATAAACTTCTAAATTCTCCAATTTTGATCCGAAACACGTCAAACCAAGTTCGTTTCTTTCCAAATTTTACAGATAACTCACATAACACATATTGAACCTGTTCCGGGCATCGGAACCATAATACGGGCTCGGTAACACAGATTTCACATCAAAGTTCATTTTCAAAAGTCTTTCTTATTTTCAGAAAACAATTTTTTTTTTAAATTCATTTCTCGGGCTTGGGACCTCGGAATTCGATTCTAGGCATACGGTCGAGTCCCATATTTTCCCACGGACCCTCCGGGACTGTCAAATCACAGGTCCGGGTCCGTTTACCAAAAATGTTGACCAAAGTCAATTTTATTCCATTACTTATCATAAATTCAACATTTCAACACATTTCCACATAAAAACTTCCCGGCTACGCACTCGGGATGTGCACGCACATTGAGGTGAGATTAACAGAGGCTTTCGGAGCCTCGGAACACATTTTTGCTAAATTATAGAAGATGAATTATACAAGAAACTTTAGCCTAAAACTCCCAATATCTCCTTAAAAATTTATCAACCAATTGCGAAAAATGAAGATAGATTCATGAAATAAGATCAAAATAAAGTGTAGAATTCTTACCACAATCCTTGTGATGAAAATTGCTCCAAATATTGCCTCAATCTGAGTCTCACATCTCAAAATATTATAAAAGAACTCGATTTTATAGCTTCTGTCCAGCAGATTCCGCATTTGCGAACAAGAGGTGGCATCTGCGGTAAAATGTTTCGCTTCTGCGAGAATGGCCTTGCCCAGCAACCCCCGCACCTGCGGCAGAAATACGCTTTTGCGATCACGCATATGCGGAAAAGTGCCTCACACTTGCGACACTGCCCTGATCTGCGGCCACTGCGTCGCTTGTGCGATGCCGGACCTGCGCCCAATATTTCACAGGTGCGATCACACCAGGAATGCTCAAAAACCAACCTTACCAAAATTTCCAAAATGCTCTGAACATCGTCTGAAACTCCCCCGAGCCTCTTAGGACCCTATCTAAATATACCAACGAGTCCCATAACATAACACGGACCTACTCGAGGCCTCAAACCACACCTAACAACATCAAAATGACGAATTACACATAAATTTGAACTTGATGAACTTTGAACTCAACTTTCATAACTCGTGCCGAAACATAGCAAACCAACCTGGAACGAACCCAAATTTTGCACACAAGTACCAAATTACATAACGAAGCTATTACAACTCCCGGAACCACAATCCGACCCCAATATCCATAAAGTCAACTCTCGGTCAAACTTTTGAACTTTCCAAACCTTCAAATATCTAATTTTCGGCATTTTGTGTTGAAACTTTCTAGAAACATCCAAATGCAAATTCGGACATACACCTGAGTCCAAAATCATAATCCGGAACTATCGGAACCATCAAAACATAGTTTCGGATTCAAATTCACAAAAAATCAAACTTGGTCAACTCTACCAATTTAAAGCTTCAACAATGAAATTCATTCTTCCAATTCGATTCTGAATAACCTAAAAACCAAAACCGACGATTCACATAAGTCATAATACATCATACGGAGCTACTCATGCCTGTAAACTTTCGAGCAAAGTGTAAATGCTCAAAACGATCGATCGGGTCGTTACAAAAATGGTTTGTTACCTATCTGAAACTCACCTGAGGTCCTCCGGCTCCAACCAAGCACACAAGTGCAATAAGATCATACAAACTTGCTCGCGTGATTAAAATATCAAAATAACACCTAGAATTATGGACCGGACATAAAAATGCATGAAGTTTTCAAAGAAACTCAAGAACATCAAAAATCACAACCGAGCGTTTGAATCCTATCAAACACCCTCTTATTTACACCAAATTTTGCATACAAGTTTCAAATAGAAAAATGAACCTATACAATGACCGGAAACAAAAATTCAAACCCAATAACCACAAAGTCAACACGGTCAAACCTAAGAATTTTCCAAACCTTCAAATTACTAGCTTTCGCCAAAACAAGTCAAATCAAGTTAGGGACTTTCGAATTCAATTCCGGCATACGCCCAAGTCCAAAATCACGATACGGATCTATTGGGATCGTCAAAATTTTGATCCGTGGTCATTTACATAAAATGTTGACCGTAGTCAACTCAAGTTATTTTTAAAGCCAAAAATTATGTTTTCTTCAAATTTTCACATAAAATCTTATCGAAATATGACACGGGCCGCGCACACAAATCGAGAAATATTAAATGAGGCTAATAAAAGTAAGGAAACATGAAAATAATGGTTAAATCATATTGAAACCAGAGGCGAATGTAGAGTTATAACACTGGTTTCAACTGAACTCAGTATCTTGCAAAGCATAAATTTATGTGTAAAAATTCGTTGAAATTGTAGTAATAGTAGGTTCGAACCCATAAGTCTAAAAGTACAATGGGTTTCATGACAAAATTTCTTCAGATTGAACTCATAGAGCTTAAATCTTACATCCGCCTCTAATTGAAACTAGAAAAGAAACACCCCAAATGGGAACCAAAAAGTTTGACATAAAAACTCGAGATCGTAATATTTTAATGTTCGTAAATCTAAATTGTCTGCGATTTGTTGGCATAACTTTATTTAATAACTTCAAATAATTTTGTAAAGTATGAATTATTGAAAACATGTTGTAGTTTCTGAAATTACTGGCATTTAAATTTAAAAAGTTGGGGTGCCCGCATTAAAAATATTTGTGTAACATGCAGACTTCATTTATTATTATTTTATGTAAAAAAGAGGATGGGGGTCTATTCATTCTTTAAATCTATCACGAGATCCTTGGGGCGGAACATAACTACAAAAAGAATGCATTCAATCATTCTGTAATCGTTGCTTACTCTTTTGTTAATACTTCAAGTGTTGTTTTTCATCCCATTCTATATACTAAAATTATTAGGCCAAAAAAATGTTAATTTGAATTATGCATCATTTACATGAAATATAGAAGAGAATGTTAAAGCAGTGCTTATCGTTTTATACATAATTAGTAATTTTAGAAGGTCCAACTGGATAGCATTGTTCTGTCATGTTTGAAGGACCATCACGGAGAGACTCATAAAATGTTATTAGCTAAGCTTCTTATTCTAGTCATGATTGGCTCACTATATCTGCTTCTTCAACTTTTACCTCTTGTAGGAACCCATTCCCTTCGTCGAGTTGAGGTTATTCTTAAAAATTGGCCATAATTCTTCCATTCTAGCATGCAATACTTTGATTTTTAAGGCTGTCTTTTTTTGAATTTCATCTTGTTGCTCGACTACTTGCCTCACCATGTCCATAATATGGGTAGCACGTTCAATATTTTTCACCTCATTGCTCATATCAAGCTCATAAACATTATTAGAAAAATCATAATAAGAGCTCGGAGAAGGATAATAAGAATTCAGACAATCATCCCAATGGCCACCTTCACAACCACAAACGTTACAAAAATTTCACTCATAAGATTATGATGGTGCACCCAACTCGCTTCCGGAAATATGCTCATAATATTTTCATAAGTGCGGTCCTCCACAATATAGATAAGGATTACCAAAATAAGAATAACCAATATTCGACAAATTCTCATTCTAAGATGCTATGTCAACAATGATAATAAAATATTAAACTAAGATAAAATAAATTAAAAACTTGAATAGACAAAGAAAAAATATAATCTAGTAAAATTGTTAATTTCCAAGTCCCAGCAACGGCGCCAAAAACTTTTTGCTCTCAAACGCACACGCAAGTATACGTGGTCGACAAGTAATATAGGATTGTAAGTCCAGATATTGTACCCACAAGGACTTGTAATTAACTATTTACTAAATTAAGCTAAAACAGTTAATCTATTCAAACGATCTTCTAAAATATGAATATTTAACTAAAACTAATATATCGTAGCAAACTAAGCAATTTCAAACAATAAGTCGGCAAACTTAGAGACAAATTCAAAGGGAGAAAATTACAGTTATGGATTAGCTAACAATCTCGTTGAGTTTTTCACTTAAATTGTCTAATTAATTATCTGGTTTATTGATTGACAGGGTTAATATTACTCGTAGTATTCTCCCGAAGTACTACTCGCATATTCAAGCTAACCTAACGCCTATATTCCTATGAAATTAGGACTAACAAGAACGCATTAATAATTTCCGCATAATAACCAAGCAAGAAAATTAGATATATCCCTATCCTAACCGCAAATTTGTTCCCCGTAATTCAGGTTCAAGATCTAATTCTACTTAATCTTATATGCAATCTAGTATTCTATCTCCCGAATTCAATCCTAGATTTGTAGATAGTATTCAATTGTTGATCAATCAATTAAATAACTAAGCACAAGATCGAATAAATAAACCAATATGATAAAATAGTAAGAACAATATATGTTTCAAACTACAATATTCATGTAGCACCCAAAACTCTAGAACGAATAAACTATGAGATTAGAGGAATAGAAGAGAAGAAAATCTAATTAAAATCCTCCTCCAAGCATGATGAGTGTTCCTCCACGTAAATTCTCCTTCAAAGTTTGTTAAATATATCCTCCAAATTAGGTCTCAGACTCTTTTATAGGAGTTAAGGTCGCGTAGGACCGAAATAACCTTGTCCAGGGCGAAATAGGAAAAATCCTGCACGCATGGTAGAAGCGTTGGCCCCTAGCGCAGAAACGAGAAACATTTTCACGTTCAATCCTTATTTGGTTTCAATTTCATTGCCCTTCCCTTTTGTGTTATACTTGGGGGACAAACACCAAAGGGTGTCCCCCCTGTCTCCTTATTTTATTCTTTTATTTCATTTTTTTTCTTTTGCATTTATTTAATTTTTCTTCAAATCTCTTTATATTCATACCGCTTTATTCCTACATAGTTAAAATATAATAGTAAGTATAAAGTAATATAATTAATACTCCAAAAATGATAAAAAGTACTAAAACGTGAGGCAACAACGGTTAAATATATGCATTTTTGGCCGAACATCAACACCTCACACTTAGACTCTTTCTCGTCCTCGAGTAAGCTAACAATTTGCATTATTATTTTTTAAAACTTTATTTTACATAATTGAAGCACACTACACCAATGACCACGGTTGATAGCAACAATTAAGGTAGAGCATATGCATTCAACATATACTTCCCATGACTCTAGCCATTCTTCAAAAGAAATATTCACATCGAAGACAACATGCTCATAACAATCTTAGCCTCAAAAACCTACTTAATATCACAATGCACTCATGGCTTGAACACCCAACATCATAGAGAAGTCTAATAATGATACATATCCCTCGTGAAATCAAGTTCCATCACAACAAGAACAATAGAGTAAGTTAAATCCACACATTCGAATCTCATGATCAAATATAATTTAAGGACTCACATATATCAAAATCGCTCACTCTCACAAAGAAGTCACATGCATCTAAAAGCTACCATAGACTTACCCGTAATGTGGGTTCACCTGATCTAAAATCAGGTAGGACTTTATACAGTTGTAATGTGGGAAAGGGACGGGTAAAATATACTTAGGATTAGTGGTTCACCCTCCTAAGCACTTTAACACATCACATGATAAACTTTAAGCACAAATTCTTCAATCCACTTGAATTTCACAAACAAGATCACTCAACAAAATTATTCCCTTTTTCTTTAAGCACTACTTTAATTTATACCCAACTAGCAAGAACAAGACAACAATTTATTCATCTCTATCTTTTTCTTCTTCGTTTTTTCTTCAGATATTTCTTTCTTCTCTTTTTTTTCTTAATTTTCGCTAGTGGTGTATTATTCTACAAGACAAGTGCACCTTTCTTTCTTTTATTAGTTTCACTTCAAAGCCACCACACACTTAGTCCTTACTTTTTCTAACGCTCATTTCACAATTAAAGTGCTTTCGGAGGTAACAAGATCAAAATAATGTCAATTAAGAACAAAAGGGTACATGCTCGTAATGTGGGTGCCAATTAAAAGTCTATAGGCTCAAATGGGTTCACTAGGGTTCAATTTTTATTTGAGATAAGCAATTAAGCTCAAAAGCATCAACGAAGGCCTGAAATTATTTTTTTTAAATCGAGCACCACCTAAAATTTTGCGTCAAATCACATACTGGGCAAGTTTTAAACTCAATCACAATAACATGGACTACACCAAATCTCACTTCACACATGTCACGACCCAAATTCTCCCTCCGTAAGACGTCGTGGCGGCACCTAGTTTCTATGACTAGGTAAGCCTAACAATTTGCGGAAAAACATAAATCAAAGCAAAATTAGCAACTAAACTGCAACAGATAATTGAACAACTGATAAGATTTCACTCGGCATGTACAAAACCCAACACTCGAGCATAAACAGTATTTTCCCAAAAATTGGTAGTCATAAGTCACCAGCTACAGAAGAAAAACTTGTATCTCTATACACCAGAGTGTAAGAAAGTACATAAATGAGGGAATAGAAGGGGACTCTGAGGTCTACAGACACGACAGATGTACCTTGAAGTCTCTATACAGCAGCAAGCACTCTCAGCTAATAGCGGGGCTGATAAGAGGCACCCAGATCTGCGCACAAAACATGTGCAGAAGAGTAGCATGAGTACACCACAGCGGTACCCAGTAAGTGTCAACCCTAACCTCGGTAGGGTAGTGACGAGATCAGGGCCGGACCCTATTGTGATAAAAATAAAAATAAGACAGAAGATATAATAACATGAAGGAAAAGAAACTGAGAGTTTAACAGAAAAGATTCACAGAGAAAAAAATAACGCAACACAATGAGATAAGAAACAGGGGCGCTCCTGAGATACCATCTCGTAGTCCCAAAAGTAAATACTCAACATGGGATCTCCCGAGATACCATCTCGCTGTCCCAAAGTAAATATGCAAGGAGATACCATCAAAAGTAACGTACAGGGGGATCTTCTAAGGAACCTCCTCGTAGTCTCAAAAGTAAACGTGCAGGGGGATATTCTAAGGCACCGCCTCGTAGTCCTAAAAGTAAATATGCAGGGGGAACTCTCGAGGTACCGCCTCATAGTCCCAAAAGTAAATATGCAGGGGGATCTCCCGAGATACTGCCTCATAGTCCCAAAAGTAAACACATAACTCAAATTGGTAGAGAAATAAATTAACAACAAGAATTCTACTGCTAAGGTTGATACAAATCAAGTAAAGGCATGAATTCAACTAAACATGTTGCACATATTTCAAATACGCATTTAAGACACGTAGACAAGCGAAATTAGGCTAAACAGGATAACTACACATGCTACTATAACTCAGTTAAGGTGTAACAGGCTACTACGCAGTGAAAAATCATATTTACAACAATTAGCCTGTGTACGCACTCGTCACCTCCCGTACACGACGCTCACATATCACAGAAATATCACAACAGTACCAAATCCTAAGGGGATTTACCCCACACAACATTAGGCAAGCCGCTTACCTTGAACCAAGCTCAATCAGTCAATAAGAATGCCCTTTCCACGATTATCCGACACCGAATGGACCAAATCTGGCCAAAAACAATTACATACCATAAATACAACTATAATAGATTCATCTAATTAATGAATTCAAGACTCAAACAAGAATTTCGAAAATCGTCCCAAAAAGTCGACTCGATCCCGCGTCTCGAAATCGGATAAAAGTCACAAAATATGAACACCCATTCACCCACGAGTTCACTCGTACCAAAATTACTCAAATCCTGATCAAAACTCAAAATTTCAGTTGAAGAACCTTTCAACTTTTTCCCCGAATTTCTCAACCCAAATCCTTAATGAAGCGATGAAATCAACTATATATTAATGGAATATAACCATAAATGAGTTAAGAATCGTTACCCAATAGCTTCCTCTGAAAACCCTTGAATTATCGCCTCAATCCGAGCTCTCCAAGTTCCAAAATTGAAAATGTGATAAAACCCTCGAACTTAGCCTTTTCCTGCCCAGCAATTTCTCCCCTAGGCCTCTTAGTCACATCTGCGACGTTACACCTGGGAAAAAACCATCGCAGGTGCGGATTCCACTTATGGTAAGGGTTTCCGCTTCTGCGGACCACGGACTGCACCTGCGATCCCGCTTATGCGGAGACCCTTCTGCTTTTGCGATCCCAAGCCTCCCAGACCTCTCCGCTTTTGCGTTCAAGCTTCCATACAAGTGACTCCGCTTCTGCGGCCTTCATGCCACACCTGTGACCATAGGACAACTCCTATAGACCACACCTGCGATCCTCCTCTCGCATGTGCGAGTCCGCACCCTACGGCCACCCCCACCGCAGATGCGATGACACCAAAAATTGAAAACTTCAGCAATCCTCCCAAGTCCAAAATGAATCCGAAAATGATCTGGAACATATCTGAGGCCCCCTGGACCTCAACCAAACATACCCACAAGTCCTAAAACACCACAAAAACTTAGTCGAGCCCTCAAGTCACATTAAACGACAACAAAAAACACGAATTACAATCCAATTCAAACTCAATGAACTTTGAAACTTCAACCTTCTACAATCGATGCCGAAACATATCAAGTCACGTCCAATTGAACCCAAATTTTTCACACAAGTCATAATTGACATTACATACCTACTCCAGCTTCCGGAATCGGAATCCGACCACGATATCAAAAAATCCACTCCCGCTCAAACTTCCCAAAAATTCAAGTTTCGCCATTTCAAGCCTAATTCAGCTACAGATCTACAAAACACAATCCGGACACACTCCTAAGTCTAAAATTACCCAATGGAGCTAACGAAACTGACAAAACTCCATTCTGGAGTTGTCTTCACACAATTCTAACTACGGTCAAAATCCTAGAACATAAACTTCTGTTTTAGGGACTAAGTGTTCCCAATCACTCCGAAACTGCAAACAGAACCTCCCGGCAAGTCACATAAGCAGAAAAAGATACGCGAAAGCAGTAAATAGGGGATCGGGGCTAATACTCTCAAAACAACAGGCTGAATTATTACATCCTCTCCCTCTTAAAATAATCGTTCATCCTCGAACGAGTATAGACACATGCTCGGTCTCCCAAGTCACCTCATCCGCCGGCTGACTCCACTGAACATTCACTGAATCAATGTTCTTTGACCTCAGCTTTCAAACTTGCTAGTTCAGAATAGCCATCGGCTCCTCAACATAAGATAAATCATTGTCCAACTGGACTGAGTTGAAATCCAACACATGAGACGGATTGCCATAATACTTCTTGAGCATAGAAACATGAAATACCGGATGGACTCCTGCTAGGCTGGGAGGCAAGGAAATATTATAAGCAACCTCCCCAACACATCGCAACACCTCGAATGGGACAATAAACCTTGGTCTCAGCTTTCCCTTCTTTCCGAACCTCATAACACCCTTCATGGGTGACACCCGGAGTAGGATCACGCTCTCCAACCACTAATGCAACATCGCGAACCTTCCGATCCACATAACTCTTCTATATGGACTGGGCTGTACGAAGTCAATCCTGAATCACCTTAACTTCCTCCAAAGCATCCTAAACCAAGTATGTACCCAATAACCTAGCCTCGTCCGGCTCGAACCAACCCATTGGCGACCGACACCGCCTACCATACAGAGCCTCATACGGTGCCATCTGGATGCTCGAATGACAACTGTCGTTGTAGGCAAACTCCACAAGTGTCAAGAACTGATCCCAAGAACCTCCAAACTCCATCACACAGGTACGAAGCATATCCTCTAATATTTTAATAGTTCCCTCGGATTGTCCGTCCATCTAAGGATGAAATATTGTGCTCAAATCAACCCAAATACCAAACTCATGTTGTACGACCCTCTAGAACCGTGATGTAAACTGCATACCCCGATCAGAGATGATGGATATGGTCACGCCATGAAGCCTGACAATCTCGCTGATATAAACTCGAGCAAGCTACTCAGAAGAATAAGTAGTCATCACATGAATGAAATGAGCTGACTTGGTCTACCTATCCACAATCACCCAAACTGCATCAAACCTCCGTTGAGTCCGTGGAAACCCAACAACAAAATCCGCAGTGATCCACTCCCATTTACACTCCGGAATCTCTAACTTCTAAAGCAATCCACCTGGCCGTTGATGCGCGTACTTTACCTGCTGGCAATTTAGACATCGAGCTAAATATTCCTCTATGTCTTCTTCTTTTCTCCTCCACCAGTAATGCTGCCTCAAGTCCTGATACATCTTCGCGGCACCAGGATGAATAGAGTACCATGAACTGTGAGCCTCCTGGAGAATCAACTCACTCAAACAATCTGCATTGAGCAAACATAGTCTGCCATACATCCTCAATGCACCATCATCTCCAATAGTTACCTCCTTGTATCATCGTGCTGAACCCTGTCCTTAAGGAAAACCAAATGGAGGTCATCATACCGACGCTCCCCGATACGATCATAAATAGAAGATCGAGAGACTACACAAGCCAACACTCGACTCGGCTCATAAATATCCAATCTAACAAACTGGTTGGCTAAGTCCTGAACATCCAACGCCAATGGCCTCTCTGTTGCTGGTAGATATGCTAAACTCTCCGCCTGGCGACTCTAGGCATCGGCCACCATATTGGACTTCCTAGGATGGTACAAAATGTTGATATCATAATCCTTAAGCAGCTCAAACCACCTCCGCTGGCGCAAGTTAAAATCCTTCTGTTTAAACATATGCTTCAAACTCCGGTGATTGGTGTAGATCTATGTCACGCCCCAAACCTGGGGGCCAGACCGGTACTCGGTACCTCACCTAACCTTGCGTACCAACTTGTGACTAAGGAACTCTGAACATGTGATGTCATACTTTGGCCATGGGCTTCATCGCAAGACAACTGTGAATGCTGACCAAATATCAATATAAAGTTGGACCGACAAGGCCGTCATAACTAATACAGCTGGCAAACCAACAAATTATACATAAAAGGCCTACCAGCCCAACATACTGCACTAACTGACAAGATATGTCTACAAGCCTCTACTAGTGGATATACTGTAATTGGAACAACTCCCCGAACTACTCATAACATATATAAATATATACACAAGATGTACATAAAGATCTAAACCCGGCAACTCCAAAAGGCATGGAGCTTACCGATCAAGTTGAACTCGGGTAACACTTAGTAAGGAGGTCTACTCGTCTGTCTGTCTGAACCTGCACGCATGAAATGCAACGCCCCCAGAAAAGGGATGTCAGTATGAAATAATGTACCGAGTATGTAAGGAAATATACTGAAAGCTGAAATTGAACTGATAATATAATAAGTGAAAGAAACTGGAAGTCAAAGATAATCTGAAGATATGCTTACCTGCTGATACTGATTCAAGTCTCTCAATATAGTAAGTAAAATAGTTGTCTAGCCCTATAAGGCTTGGTATATATATATAACTGCTCTGACGTAGTAGGCTCGCTCATAGGTGCTCGTCCATACTAGGCTCTGTATCTCAACCAACTGGGCTCGCTCATAGGCGCTCGGCCACAGTAGGCTTAGTATATAACTTACCATCTGAGAGGTTGACCAATAGGGGCCTGCCCAACGATTTTAGCTAGATGGTAATGAAAATACTATAATACTGTATATATAGACTCTATGATCTCTTGACTGGAAAAGGAAATACTCAAATGAATATGAAGTCCCGATAAAAAGAATATTGTAACTTACAAAACTAGAAAAATATACATAAATTCCGGGATATGAATTTTTCTTTATGCTTCATTATCAAACTCGTTTAATTACGAGATCATGCCAAAATGAAAGAAGGCTTAGCCTTAACATACATGGAGTAGGGAAAAATCCATATGATATTCTTGAGAAGGATTGCACTGTACTCCCTTAGAATTGCAAAATTCCGTTATTATTACGCACTGCAATTTCATATGAATTAAGAAACATAAGAACTGTCTTTGTATTGTAACATGAAGTCTCGCATGAACGTCCAAAATATCCTCCAAAAATTACTTTTGATATCTTGAACATAATGGTAAAGATGACATGAACTTCCAAAATCTCCTCCAAAAATGACTTTTGATATCTTGAACATAATGGTAAAGATGACTAAAAATGACTTTTTATATCTTGAACATAATGCTAAAGATGACTAATAGCCTAAGTGTATTGTCCATAAATTTTAAAGATGAACCCAAATGACTTTCAATGTGTTGATGTATTGTCATGTGTCTTTCTCACTTAGTAACCTAAGTCAATAGTCATTAGGCCTTTCTCCACTTGCTGCCACGTAGGGGGGGGGGGGTTGTCCCCACCTATAATTATCCACAAATCCTTAATTACATGGTTAATCTCCCATTAAATCAATAAACCAATACCCACATAATTAAGAATTGTCTCAAATTACTTAAATTACTACACACTTTTAACACACCTTACTATCATAGCCATGTGGTACCTTGTATGGTACTAGTCCATAAATATCGGGTATTTTAGCTCAGGCCGTATTTTATCCCAAAATGCGAACTTCGACAAAATTCATTTTCTTCGATTTGCTTGCCCTCTCACCTTCACGAATTTACACATTACTTATTTGAAAAAACATAAAATGCTTATAATCTTAAAAAAATCTCATTTCCGAACTTACGTCGATTAACTTATGATAAAACTTTAACGTACGAAAAATACGGGATGTAATATCTCATTTCTGAGCTTTCATCAATCTACTTATGGCGTAATTTTACGTACGAAAACATAGGGTGTAATAATCTCACAAGGGAAACCATATTAATAGTGCCGCCAGATCTTCAAGGCATGAACACTAGCTGCTAACTCAAGGTTGTGGACATGATATATCTTTTCATGCACCTTCAGTTGTCTGGATGTGTAGGCTATCACCCTACCGTCCTGCATCAATACCGCGACAAGGCCAATCCATGACGCATCGTAATATACAGTGTAAAATCCCGAACCTATAGGCAATACCAATAATGTGGTCGTAGTCAAAGTTGTCTTGAGATTGTAAAATCTCTCCTCACGCTCCTTTGTCCACCTGAACGGAGCACCCTTCTAGGTCAGCCTGGTCATAGGTCCTACAATAGATGAGAATCCCTCTACAAATCGACAGTAATACCCCGCCAAACCATGAAAACCCTGGATCTCCGTAGCTGAGGATGGTCTGAGCCAACTCTGCACTGCTTCAACCTTCTTCAAATCCACCTTGATCCCATCACTCGATACTACATGACCCAAGAATGCCACTGAGTCTAGCCAAAACTCACACTTTGAAAATTTTGCATATAACTTCTTTTCTCTCAGGGTCTGAAGCACAGTCCTCAGGTGCTGCTCATGATCCTCCTAATTCCGGGAGTGCACCAGAATGTCGTCAATAAACACAATAATGAATGAGTCAAGATAAGGCCAGAACACACTGTGCATCAAGTGCATAAATGTTGTCGGGGTGTTGGTCAGCCCAAATGACATCATAAGGAACTCGTAGTGACCATACTGAGTCCTAAGAAACCTTCGGGATATCTGGCTCCCGAATCTTCAACTGATGATAGCCTAAACATAAGTCAATCTTGGACAGCTAATCAAATAGGTCATAAATATGAGACAATGGATGCTTTTTCCTTATTATAACTTTGTTCAACTAGCGATAATCAATGCACATACGCATAGAACCATCCTTTTTCTTCACAAACAAGACCGAAGCACCCTAAGGTGACACACTAGGCCGAATCAAGCCCTTATCAAGAAACCTATGTAACTCCTCCTTCAATTCCTTCAACTCAGGAGGAGCCATATGATATGGAGGAATAGAGATGGGATGAGTGCCCGGCAACAAATCAATGCCAAAGTAAATATGTAACGACCCGGCCGGTCGTTCCGAGATTAGCCTCGTTTCCCCCATCTCTGCTTTATCATATGTTGCTTAGCCTATTTATGTTGTGTTGGGTCGGTTGGTTCGGGTTCAGAATGGTGGTGGTGAGAGCTGAGACACTTACTCTCTTAAATTAGCTTAATAGTTGAGAAAGTCAACTAGGAGTTGACTTATTGGTAAACAGCCTCGGAATGCAGATTTTATGGCTCGGATAGATTTGCTAGGTGGTTTGGTACTTAGGAGTTTCTTCGGAATGAAGTATTGATGTCCGGTGTAGAATTAGGCTTGAATTGGCGAAAGTTAGTTTTTGGCGATTTTCGGTCGGCAGGGAAAAATAGGCTATAGAGGCCAGAAATGAATTTTGATAGTTGGAGCAGGTTTGTAATGTCATTTTGGATATGTGTGCAAATTTTCAGGTCAATCGGATGTGTTTTGGTTGGTTTCGGCATCATTGGCGAAATTTAGAAGTTTCAAAGACATAGGCTTCAAGTTGATGTGATTTTAGTGTTTTTGCGTTGTTTTTGGTGTTTCAAAGGCTCGATTAAGTTCAAATAAGGCTATGGAATGTGTTGGTATGTTTGGTTGGGGCCCCGAGGGGCTCGGGATTGATTTCGGATGGTTAGTGGAGGTTTGGACTTAGGAATTGCAGCAAAAATTGTTGTTGGTGTCATTTTGCTGGTGTGGCTGCACCTGCGGATGGGGAGCCATAGGTGTGAAGGTCATTGTGCAGGTGCAAGAAGAGGCCTGGCTGGAGGAAGCCGAAGGTGCGAGGAATGGGCCGCACCTGCGAAGCCGCAGTTGCGATAGAGGCACCAGAGGTGCGAGATTGGGCTTTTAGTGGATGTTCGCAGGTGCGTACCTGGGACCGCAGGTACGGGTCCTCAAGTGAGAAAAATGGTCTGAAGGTGCGGATTAACTGGACAGAAAATATAAATAGGTGCCTCCGCAAAATTTTGGGCATTTCTTCCATTATTGCATGCAGGTTGAGCTAGTTTGAGAGCAAATTGAATGAGGAATTCGAGAGTCTTCAGTGGAGGTAAGTTTCCCGGATTAAAAACTTGTTTCTGTGTTATTTTGTGACGGATTAGGCTTGAAATTTGAGGAATTAAAGTAGAAAAGTTGGGGAAAATGGGAGGAAAATTTGGAAAATTCTTTTGGTGATTTGAGTGGGCAATTGTGGTCTGATTGTGGTGTTCTTGGTATGTGTAGAATCGTGGGAGGATGAGGATTCTAGTGATGTAAGTTTTATAGAATTCCGAGACGTGGTCCGGTGGCTCGGATTTGGCCGAATTTTGAGAATTGTGTTAAAATTTATATCTTTCGATTGGGTTTTGTTCCGTTAGCGTATATTGATGATGTTAATCTGATTTTGGTTAGATTCGGAGCATTTGGGAGCCAATTCGAGGGGCAAGCGCATCGCGGAGTAGCTTTTGGGCTGTTTTGAGGTAAGTAACGATTGTAACTCTAAACCTGAGGGTATGACACCTTGTTATTTGATATTGTTTTGGTAAATGAGGTAATGCACATGCTAGGTGATGAGCGTGTGGGAGTGCACCTATAGGGATTGTGACTTGGTCCGTCCCGTAGCAACTATTAAGCAGCGTATTCGATTTGAAACCTTACGACATCCTGTCTTTTAGAAGTTTATACTTGTTTATGGGTTGTGAGCCATGTTTGGGGCCTTGTGCCGGCCTGTTTAGACCGTCAGGGGTATTTTCCATGTTTGGGGCCTTGTGCCGACCTGTTTAGACCCTCGGGGGTATTTTCCATGTTTGGGGCCTTGTGCCGAACTGTTTAGACCCTCAGAGGTACTTTTACACTATTCTACCATTATCCTGATAGAACATCTGTGAACTCAGTCATGCTTACCACTTGTTGTTATTTTCACTATTATCACACTGCTTTGAAACTGAAGTATGTTTGGGCTGAGTCTCGTGAGTTGAGATGAATTGCCCGAGTGGCTTGTGAGGATGACTGAGTCAGGCCGAGAGCCGAGTATGTGAGGATAGTTATGGGTCGGGTTGCACGCCGCAGCAATATATATGTTATATATTACATATGGACTGGGCTGCACGCCGCAGCAATATAGATTATAAATGGGTCGGGCTGCATGCTGCAGCAATATAGATTATATATATATATGGATCGGTTGCACGCCGCAGCATTATATGTTATATATGGACCGGGCTGCACGCCGCAGCAATGTACATATTGGACCGGGTTGCACGCCGCAACAGATATAGCGCTTGGGCTGAAGGAGCCCCTCCAGGAGTCTGTACAGACACCCCTAGTGGGCGCAGTCGACTATTATATGGATCGGGTTGCACTTCACAATGTATGTTAATAAGGATCGGGATGCATGCCGCAGCAGCATAGGTATATATATGTAGTGGAGCGGGCTGCCCGCCGCAGCAGTTGTATGTATTCATGGTATTGCTGAGTACCAGTGTTTAAGTGAGAGCATGAGATACTGATAGTGGAGTCACGAGTGACTGAGAGGCTTTACTATGAGTGATATTTTGCCCGAGGGGCTTATATTTTATGAAACTACTTTCACTCTTATTTACACTGAGCCTCTGATGATAAATGTTTTTATACGAGATTTTTTAAATGGAAACTGGAGTTTTATGAAATACTCGGAAATGTAAATTCCTGACTTGATTTACTTATTTCCACAGTCACTTATTATATGAATTTACATGATTTATAAATGCTCGTCACTACACTTAAGTTTTTAGTTACTTTCATTACTTACTGAGTTAGCATACTCACGTTACTCCCTGTACCTCTGTGTGCAGATCCAGGTACCGGACCATCTCACTAGCTGATTTTCGGACGAGCTTGGACTTGTTCGAGGATCGAGGTAGCTGCTCAGAGTCCCCATCTCACCTCCTTTCTTTTCCTCAGTTCATATTTTTGTCTTTTGTACTCCAGACTTTGTAGTAGCAAGTCACCTTGTCGTACATTGTATTTACAGTTCTAGATGCTCATGACAGTTGACTCCAAGTTTGGGGAAGTGTATAATTTGTTCATCTCATTCTGTTATTTTAAAATTTCCTAATTTTGGAAAATTATGAAATATATTGATAGTCTGAAATGGTTGGCTAACCTAGTTCCATGATAGGCACCATCACGGCCGGTTTAGGATTTGGGGTCGTGACAAGTTGGTATCAGAGCCTAGGTTACATCGGATTCAACGTTCATGAGCAGGTTTAGTACAGTCTTGCGGATCGGTACGAAGACGTCTGTACTTATCTTCGAGAGGCTGCAGAACCCTTAGAAACAATCTCATTTTTCTTGAATTTTGTCGTGCCATTTAGTTGATTCTGGAAATCTAAACTTCTGTTGTTTCATTCTCTCACAGATTGTGAGGACTCGCGCTACCAATCAGGGCGATCAGCCACCAGCTAGACCGGCGAGAGGTCGAGGCCATGGTAGAGGTAGGGGCCAGCCTGTGCAGCAGCCAGGGCAGTAACAGTTGATCCCCCTACTGTTCAGGAGCAGATCCCCACCGCAGATACTCCAGCGGGACAGGATCAGGCACCGGCAGTGCCTATTATTCTTCCGGGTCTTCAGGAAACCTTGGCTCAGATCTTGACGGTATGTACCACCCTTGCTCAGGCAGTTGCCACTACTTCTCAAGCCGAGGGAGGCAGTCAGACTCCAGTTTCCCGGACACTTGAGCATGTTACTCAGGGCCATCAGACACCGAGGGCGGTTCTAGCCCAGCCGGTTGCTCCAGTTCAAGACTTCGTGGTTCCAGCTATGCTAGATGATGAGCAGCGTAGGCTGGAGAGGTTTAGTGGACTTCAGCCTCTGACATTCAGTGGTACTGAGGGCGAAGATGCCTAGGGTTTCCTGGATAAGTGTCAGCGGATGCTTCGTAATGCAGGAATTTTGGAGACGAGTGGGGTCTCGTTTGCTACTTTTCAGTTTTCTGGTGCTGCTTTCACTTGATAGGAGTCTTTTGAGAGGCGTAGGCCTGTTGGTTCAGCACTCCTCACCTGGCAGCAGTTCTCCACTATCTTCTTGGAGAAGTATGTACCCCAGTCTCACAGGGAGGAGCAGCGCAGGCATTTTGAGCAGCTACATCAGGGGGAGCTATCAGTGATGCAGTATGAGATGCGGTTTTTGGAGTTGGCTCGTCATGCCACCGAGTTGGTCCCTACTGATAGGGAGAGGATTAAGAGGTTCGTGGATGGCCTTACTTATCAGCTCCGCATTTTTATGACTCGGGAGAGAGTATCAGGTGCTACCTTCGAGCAGGTTGTTGATATTGCTTGTGATATTGATTCGGTTCGCCGCCAGGTGCATAGAGAGGGAGGCCAAGAGGCCTCGTGGATCGGGTGGTTCTAGTGGTGCTCCTTCCAGGGGGCAGATTCAGCATGGTAGAGGTCGTTCGTTCAGGCCTCCTCGGTCAGGCCGCCCAACCCATCGTGGTGAATCTTCGTGGCATGGTCCCCGCAGTTCTCAGCCAGGCCGTTCTTCATTAGGTTCCCTTCTAGCCTAGAGTGCAGCTCAAGCACCATCAGTTTAGGGTTCCTCTATGCGTGGTTCTCCTAGTGGCCATTCTGGTGCCAGGGGTTCCTTTCAGTCCCCGTCTCCAGCTCCAGGGAGTTGTTATGAGTGTGGAGAGTTTGGGAATATGAGGAGGTAGTGTCCTCATCTTCTTGGAGGCCCATCTCAGCTGAGGAGCCAGCCTTCGACTTCAGCTCCAGTTATTTCACCACCCACCCAGGTAGCCAGGGGTGGTAGTCAGTCAGGTAGAGGCCGCCCTAAAGGGGAATGTCGAGCAGGTGGAGGTCAGATGCTATGGCCTCCGGTGCAGTGACCGCAGGTATTGTCTCAATCTGTTGCCGAGATGCTTTGGCTTTATTTGACCCTGGTTCTACATATTCCTATGTTTCTTCATATTTTGCCCATTTTCTGGATATGCCCCATGAGTCTTTAGTTACATTTATTCATGTGTCGACTCTGGTTGGCGATATTGTTATTGTGGACCATGTGTATTGGTCGTGTGTGATATCTATTGGGGGTCTGGAGACCCGAGTGGACCTAATGTTGCTTAGCATGGTCGATTTTGATGTGATATTGGGCATGGATTGGTTATCTCCGTGTCATGTTGTTCTTGATTGTCACGCTAAGACCGTGACCTTAGCTATGCTAGGATGTCCGAGGGTTGAGTGGAGAGGTTCTTCTGAGTATGTGCCTAGCAGGGTGATTTCCTACCTGAAGGCTCAGTGTATGGTTGAGAAGGGGTGTTTATCGTATTTGGTTTTTGTGAGGGATGTCAGTGATGAGACTCCCACTATTGATTCAGTTCCTGTGGTCCGTGACTTTCTGGACGTGTTTCCTGCAGACCTGCCAGGTATGCCACCTGATAGGGACATTGATTTTGGTATTGACCTGGTGCCAAGCACTCAGCCTATTTCTATTCCACCTTATCGTATGGCACCAGCGGAGCTAAAGGAATTAAAGGAGTAGCTTCAGGAACTCCTATATAAGGGGTTCATTCGGCCTAGTGTGTCACCTTGGGGTGCACCGGTGTTGTTTGTAAAGAAGAAGGCTGGTTCTATGCGCATGTGTATTGATTATCGGCAACTGAACAGGGTTACGGTGAAGAACCGGTATCCCTTGCCTCGTATAGATTACTTGTTTGATTAGTTGCAGGGTGACAGGGTATTTTCCAAGATTGACTTGCATTCCAACTACCATCAGTTGAAGATTCGGGGGCCAAACATTCCGAAGACTGCTTTCAGGACTACGTATGGTTATTATGAGTTTCTGGTTATGTCGTTCGGGCTTACCAATTCCCCAGCAGCCTTTATGCACTTGATGCACAGTATATTCCGGCCTTATCTGGATTCTTTCGTCATCGTGTTTATTGACAATATCTTGGTATATTCCCGATCTCGGGAGGATCATGAGCAGCATTTGAGGGTTTTGCATCATACCTTGAGAGAGAAGAGATTGTATGCAAAATTTTTGAAGTGTGAGTTCTGGCTTGCTTCAGTAGCATTCTTGGTGCACGTGGTGTCCAGTGAGGGTATTCAGTTTGATCTGAAGAAGGTAGAGGCAGTGCAGAGCTGGCCTAGACCGGCATCAGCTACCGAGGTTCACAGTTTCCTTGGTGTGGTAGGGTATTATCGCTGTTTCGTGGAGGGATTTTCATCTAGTTCAGCACCTATGACCAGACTAACCCAGAAGGGTGCTCAGTTCAGGTGGACTGAGGAGTGTGAAGAGAGCTTTCAGAAGCTCAAGTCAGCTTTGACTACAGCTCCGGTGTTGGTTTTGCCTATGGTTTCAGGTTCTTATACAGTTTACTGTGATGCCTCGAGAGTTGGCCTTGGGAGCGATTTTGATGCAGGATGGTAGGGTGATTTCCCACACGTCCAGACAGTTGAAGGTGCATGAGAAGAATTATCCAATGCACGATCTTGAGCTAGCAGCTATTGCCACGCCTTGAAGATTTGGCGTCATTATTTATATGGAGTGCATGTGAGATTTTCACTGATCACCGTAGTTTGCAGCATCTGCTTAAGCAGAAGCATCTGAATTTGCGTCAGCGGAGGTGATTGGAGCTTCTCAAGGACTATGACCTCACTATTTTATATCATCCGGGGAAGGCCAATGTAGTGGCCGGTGCCCTGAGTCGCAGGGTGGAGAGTTTGGGGAGTTTAACCTAACTTCCAGTAGCAGAGCGACCTTTAGCACTTGATGTCCAGGCTTTAGCGGGTTAGTTGATCAGATTGGATCTATTAGAGCCCCCGCGGTTATTAGCTTGTGTAGCCTCCAGGTCTTCTCTTTATGATCAGATTAGAGCACGCCGGTATGATGATCCACACTTGCTCATTCTTCAGGACAGGGTCCGTCGCGGTGATGCCAGGGATGTGGTTATTGGTGATGATGGGCTCATGAGGATGTAGGGCCGGATTTGCGTGCCCAATATGGATGGACTTCGAGATTTAATTCTAGCTGAGGCCCATTCTTCGCGGTATTCCATCCATCCGGGTGCCGCAAACATGTATCAGGATCTGAGAGAGCATTATTGGTGGAGGCGGATGAAGAGAGATATCGTTGAGTTTGTGGCTCGGTGTCTCAACTGTCAGCAGGTCAAGTATGAGCACCAGAGACCAGGTGGATTGCTTCAGAGATTAGATATTCCGGAGTGGAAGTGGGAGCGAATCACTATGGACTTCGTAGTTAGACTCCCACGGACTTCGAGGAGGTTTGATGCTATATGGGTTATTGTGGATCGACTGACCAAGTCTCTGCACTTCATTCCTGTTGGTACTACTTATTCTTCGGAGCGGTTAGCTGTGATTTATATCAGGGAGATTGTCCCATGGTGTTCCAGTTTCTCTCATTTCTAATAGAGGTACTCAGTTCACGTCACAGTTTTGGAGGGCCGTGCAGAGGGAGTTAGGTACTAAGGTTGAGTTGAGCACAGCATTTCATCCTCAGACCGATGGGCAGTCGGAGCGTACTATTCAGATTTTGGAGGATATTTGTGTGCCTGTGTCATTGATTTTGGGGGTTCATGGGATCAGTTTCTGCCACTCGCAGAGTTTGCATATAATAATAGTTATCAGTCGAGTATCCAGATGGCTTCATATGAGGCTTTATATGGTAGGAGGTGCAGATCTCCGGTTGGTTGGTTTGAGTCGGGCGAGGCTAAGCTATTGGGCACAGATTTGGTTCAGGATGCATTGGGTAAGGTGAAGTTAATTCAAGAGTGGCTTCGCATGGCGCACTCTAGGCAGAGGAGTTATGTGGACCGGAAGGTCCGAGATGTGTCTTTCATGGTTGGGGAGAAGGTGTTGTTGAAGTTGTCACCCATGAAGGGTGTTATGAGGTTCGGGAAGAGGGGAAAGATGAGTACCCGCTTTATTGGGCCTTTTGAGGTGCGTCAGAGGATTGGGAAGGTGGCTTATAGGCTTGCCTTGCTTCCCAGCTTATCGAGTATTCATCCGGTGTTTCATGTTTCGATGATCCGGAAGTATGTTAGTGACTCGTCTCATGTTTTGGACTTCAGCACGGTTCAGCTCGAGGGTAATATGTATGAGGTAGAGTCAGTGGCTATTTTGGGTCGTCAGGTCAGAAACCTGAGGTCTAAGGATATAGCTTCAGTGAAGGTTCAGTGGGGAGGACAGCGGGTAGAGGATGCCACCTGAAGGACCGAGCGGGAGATGCGGAGCAGATATCCTATTACGCCCCACAATATTACGTCAATAATATGTCCCCCGGTATTATATTATGATGATGTTATGCCTTTCAGTATTACATTACGATTATCTTACGCTTCGCAGTGTTAAGTTGCGACGATGTTGCACCTTGTAGTATTGTGCGTTGAATTTGTTGTAAGGTAATTGACATCAGTCCAAGGAAAATATTATTTAGAGATTATAAGGATTTTAAGTGATGAATAAATTCGTGAGGGTAAGAGGGGAAGCAAGTCGAATAAAATGAATTACGTTGAAATTTGATATTTTGGGGTAAAATACGGCTCGAGCTAAAATACTTGGTATTTATGGACTAGTACCATACAAGGTATCACATGACCATAATATTAAGGTGTATAAGGTATGTGAAAAGTGAGTAATATTTCAAGTAAGCGGGAATAATTCTCAATTATGCGGATAATTGATTAATTACCGGGTAACAGGACATTACTCAGTTAACTAATAAGTGGATAAATTTATAAAATATACCCATCTAAAATGTGGAAAAAAGCCACCATGACAAAAAATGACTCATTATTCATCATGACATGTGACAAGGTAAGGACTCATTATGCCATGTGGCCAAAGCCACCATGACTTAAGATAAGTCTTAAATAAAGACTTGTAAAGTCTTATCTCAACCATTTTTCATACAATTGATTTAATGTGAGACCAAGTGTTATTACTATTTAGTTTGTAAGACTGGTGTCTTCCTTAAGCACCAAAATGAGATTTCAATCCAACTACATCTAATTCTGACCTTGAAACCCAAAAAACGTTAGAAAGCAAAAATTAGAAATACATTCCTTTTTAAAGTTTCCAACCAAAGGAAACATTGATTTTAATTTGGAACAAGTTCTTTCCAAATTGCAAGAACAGAAACGTTCTCTCAATTTCAAGAGAACACTGGTTTTGTTCCAAAATTTTAAGAACCAGAAGCAGAATTTCCTCCATATTTCGTAGAAGCATATTCATTCAAATAACTTCAGGAACAGGTATGTTAAGGTTATCCCTTCTTTCTTTTGGCATGGTCCAAATTATATGGAAGAAACGAGCAAACTCATGGTTTCCATAAATTAACCTATTCATAGAAATACTAGGGGTGTCTATATTCTTGATTCCCCATGTGAATTATTATTATCTTCTGTTCATGGGTCTCGAAAATACGTATGTTGGTAAAGTTTATTTCATGATATTAATCAGAGGCATAATGGCCTTATGATGTACCGAGAGATTTTATTGACGTATTTCATATGCATTTCATGCATTTACATATGCACATTGACCCATGACCAGATGGCATTATATACGTGTATATATGTAAATATATGTATATGGGATATGGGAAAGGTTATGGCATTATATAAGCACCACCACCTGATCAGCTGGTATATGATGATGATGTTGCCCACTGTGGCTGAAATATGGTTCAAACGGCGTTATATACGCGTATATATGTGTGTATATTCAAACGACGTTATATACGCATATATATGTATGTATGTATATGTATATGGGATATGGGAAAGGTTATGGCATTATATAAGCACCACCACCTGATCAGTTGGTATACGATAATGATTTTGCTCACAGTGGCCGATATGATATGATGGGATGCCCTCAGAGGATGATGATGTTATGAAACATGTACCTATGAATGACATGAAATTCATATGCATATGCATGACACTAAAAGTAATTTATGATTTACAAAGCTATTCAGGCTTACAGGTTGAGTCATGTGCTCTATATTTCTTCCATGTCTCTTATGTACTTATTTATGTGCCTTACTTACTCGGTACATTATTCGTACTGACGTCCCTTTTTCCTGGGGACGCTGCATTCCATGCCTGCAGGTCCTGATAGACAGGTCGAGAGCCCTCCAAGTAGGCTATCAGCTCAGCGGAAGATGTTGGTGTACTTCATTTGCTTCGGAGTTTCTTGTTTCATTAATATGATTTAGACGGGTATTGTTTGGTATGGCGGGACTCTATCCTGACCCTTATGAAATTTATATACTCTTAGAGGCTTGTAGATATATGTCGTATACGTGGAAGATTGTACAGCCTTGTTGGCCTATGTTTTGAGTTTATAAATGATTATGTTGGCCTATTAGGCCCGTATGTCACGTGTATATGATGATGTAATAAGAATGATATGTTACGTTGGTACTCGTTCGAGTAAGGTACCGGGTGCCCGACGCGGCCCATTGGTTTGGGTCGTGACATATCCTCACTTATTCGAGACTCCAAGTATATTTCTAGACCCGTTCGAGGACGAACATTGTTTAAGAGGTGGAGGATGTAACGACCCAGCCGGTCGTTCCGTGAGATTAGCCCCATTTCCCCTGTTTCTGCTTTATCATATGTTGCTTAGCCTGTTTATATTGTGTTGGGTCGGTTGGTTTGGGTTCGGAATGGTCGTGGTGAAAGCTGAGACACTTAATCTCTTAAATTAGCTTAATAGTTGAGAAAGTCAACTAGGAGTTGACTTATTAGTAAATGACCTCGGAATGCGGATTTTATGGCTCGGATAGCTTCATTAGGTGATTTGGGACTTAGGAGTGTGTTCGGAATGAAGTTTTGATATCCGATGTAGAATTAGGCTTGAATTGGCGAAAGTTAGTTTTTGGCGATTTTCGGTCGGCAGGGGAAAATAATCTATAGGGTTGGAATGGAATTCCGATAGTTGGAGCAGGTTCGTAATGTTATTTTGGATATGTGTGAAAATTTTCAGGTCAATCGGATGTGTTTTGGTTGGTTTCGGCATCATTGGTGAAATTTAGAAGTTACAAAGTGCATAGGCTTGAAGTTGATGTGATTTTAGTGTTTTTGGTGTTTCGAAGGCTCAAATAAGTTCAAATGAGGTTATGGGATAACTTGGTATGTTTGGTTGGGGCCCCGAGGGGCTCGGGATTGATTTCGGATGGTTAGTGGAGGTTTGGACTTAGGAATTGCAGCAAAAATTGTTGTTGGTGTCATTTTGCTGGTGTGGCCGCACTTGCGGCCGCAGGTGCGATGGCCGCAAGTGCGAAGGTCATTGTGCGGGTGCGATAAGAGGCCAGGCTGGAGGAAGCCTCAGGTGCGAGGCATGGGCCGCACCTGCGAAGCCGCAAGTGCGATAGAGGCACCGCAGGTGTGAGATTGGGCTTTTAGTGGATGTTCGCAGGTGCAAAAAATGGTCCGCAGGTGCGGATTAATTGGACAAAAAATATAAATAGGTGCCTCCGCGAAATTTTGGTCATTCCTTCCATTTTTAGCATGCGGGTTGAGCTAGTTTGAGAGCAAATTGAAGGAGGAGTTCGAGAGTCTTTAGTAGAGGTAAGTTCCCCGGATTAAAAACTCATTTCTATGTTGTTTTGTGACGGATTAGGCTTGAAATTTGAGGAATTAAAGTAGAAAAGTTGGGGAAAATGGGAGGAAAATTTGGAAAATTCTTTTGGTGATTTGAGTTGGCAATTGTGGTCCGATTGTGGTGTTCTTGGTATGTCTAGAATCGTGGGAGGATGAGTATTCTAGTGATGTAAATTTTATAGAATTCCAAGACGTGGGGCCGAGACTCGGATTTGGATGAATTTCGAGAATTGTGTTAAAATTTATATCTTTCGATTGAGTTTTGTTCTGTTAGCGTATATTGATGATTTTAATCTGATTTTGGTTAGATTCGGAGCATTTGGGAGCCAATTCGAGGGGCAAGCGCATCGCGGAGTAGCTTTTGGGCTGTTTTGAGGTAAGTAACGATTGTAACTCTAAACCTGAGGGTATGACACCCTGTTATTTGATATTGTTTTGGTACGCACATGCTAGGTGACGAGCGTGTGGAAGTGCACCGATAGGGATTGTGACTTGGTCCGTCCCGTAGTGACTATTAAGTCGTGTATTCGATTTGAAACCTTACGACATCCTGTCTTTCAGAAGTTTATACTTGTTTATGGGCTGTGAGCCCTATTTGGGGCCTTGTGTCGGTCTGTTTAGACCCACAGGCGTATTTTCCATGTTTGGGGCCTTATGCCGACCTGTTTTGACCCTCAGAGGTACTTTTACACTATTCTACCACTATCCTGATAGAACATCTGTGAACTCAGTCATGTTTACCACTTGTTGTTATTTTCACTGTTATCACACTGCTTTGAAACTCTGAGAAGTATGTTTGGGCTGAGTCCTGTGAGTTGAGATGAATTTCCTGAGTGGCTTGTGAGGATGACTGAGTCAGGCCGAGAGCCGAGTATGTGAAGATAGTTATGGGTCGGGCTGCATGCCGCAGCAATATATATGTCATATATTACATATGGACCGGGCTGCACGCCGCAGCAATATAGATTATAATTGGGTCGGCTGCACGCCGCAGCAATATAGATTTTATATATATGGATCGGGTTGCACGCCGCAGCAGTATATGTTATATATGGATCGGGATGCACGCCGCAGCAATGTACATATTGGATCGGACTGCACGCCGCAGCAGATATAGCGTTTGGGCTGAAGGAGCCCCTCCAAGAGTCTGTACACCCCCAGTGAGCGCAGTCGACTATTATATGGATCGTGTTGCACGCCGCAGCGTATGTTGTAAATATATATGTAGTGGAGCGGGCTGCCCGCCGCAGCAATTATGTGTTGGCACTTGTTTAGTACGAGTGTTTAAGTAAGAGCATGAGATACTGATAGTGGAGTCACGAGTGACTGAGAGGCTTGCCCGAGAGGCTTTACTGTGAGTGATATTGTGCCCGAGGGGCTTATATTTTATGAAACTACTGTTTTTCACTCTTCTTTACACTGAGCCTCTGATGATAAATGTTGGATAAATGTTTTTATACGAGATTTTTTAAATGGAAACTGAATGAAATACTCGGAAATGTAAATTCCTGACTTGATTTAATTATTTCCACAGTCACTTATTATATGGATTTACATGATTTATAAATGCTCGTCACTACACTCAAGTTTTTAGTTACTTTGATTACTTACTGAGTTAGCATACTCACGTTACTCCCTGCACCTCTGTGTGCAGATCCAGGTACCGGACCATCTCACTAGCTGATTTCCGAACGAGCTTGGAGTTGTTCGAGGATCGAGGTAGCTGCTCAGCGTCCCTAGCTCACCTCCTTTATTTTCCTCAGTTCATAGTATTTGTCTTTTGTACTCCAGGCTTTGTAGTAGCAAGTCACCTTGTTGTACATTATATTTACAGTTCTAGATGCTCATGACAGTTGACTCCACGTTTTGGGGAAGTGTATAATTTGTTCATCTCATTCTGGTACTTTAAAATCTGCTAATTTTGGGAAGTTATGAAATATATTGATAGGCCGAAATGGTTGACTAGCCTAGTTCCATGATAGGCGTCATCACGGCCGGTTTAGGATTTGTGGTCGTGACAAAATATCTCTGTCGGGCGGCATGCTCGGAAGATCATCTGGAAAATCCCTCACTACTGGGACTGATTCAACTGTAGGGGTATCAATACTGGCATCTCTCACATAAGCTAGATACGTGTCATGCCCACTCTCAACCATCCGTTGAGCTTAAAGAAATGAAATAACTCTTTTGGGAGTATACTCTAAGGTACTTCTCAACTCTAATCGCAGAAATCCTGGCATAGCCAGCGTCACAGTCTAGGCGCAACAATCAAGAGTAGCATAATGGGGCGACAACCAGTCCATGCCCAAAATAATATCAAAATCTACAATACTGAGAAATAATAAGTCGGTTATGGTCTCAAAACAACTAAGAACAACCAAACACTACTGATACACATGGTCAACAATAATTGGATCTCCCATAGGTGTAGACACATAAACAGAAGAACTCAAAGAATCACGAGATACGCCCAAATACCAGGCAAAATAAGAGGACACATAGGAATAAATGGAGCCTGGATCAAATAAAACTGACGGATTTCTAAGAAACACTGAAATAATACCTCTAATGATAAAGTCGAAACCAACTGCCTCTGTATGAGCAGGAAGAGCATAATATCTAGCATGGCCTTCCCCTCTAGAGCGACCTCTACCTTCCCGACCTCCAACTCGAGTTGGCTGAGCAGGTGAGGCCGTAGCTAGTGCTGTAATAATAGCCTGAGGACTCGGTGGAGCACGTGGTGCCTGAGAAGTCTGTGGAGGTGTACCCCTCCTAAGTCTAGGTCAATCCCTCACCATAAGGTGAGTGTCGCCACACTCAAAACAAGCTCTCAGAGGGCGTGGCTGCTGTGACTGGATCGGGCCAGTTCTACTAGACTGAACGCTAAAAGCACCCCGTGCAGGAGGTGCAGTAGATACTGGTGGTGCGTAATAAGGCTCTTGGGGCCTAGCAGGGGCCAGAATACCACTGGCGGCTGGAAAAGATAAATAAACGGGGCGACTCACATAGCCCCTACCATGACGAACTGCAGTTGGGGAACGAGTACCACTATAAGTGCCAGACTCTTGAGACCTCTTGGCCTCCCTCTCCTCTCTCTCCCCAGCAAGCATACCCTCCAATCTCCTAGAAATACTCATAACCTGCTAGTACGAAATATCCATCTCCAACTCCCGGGCCATGCTAAGCCTAATACTGGGGTAGAGTCCCTCGATAAATCGACGGACCCTCTCTCGACTGTAGTAACCAATGCTGGTGCATGTCGAGCCAAGTCACTGAAGCAAACTGCATACTCTGACACAGTCATAGAACCTTGGCACAAGTGCTCAAACTCTGTGCGCTATGTGTCTCTGAGCCTCTGGGGAACATACTCCCTCAAGAACATGTTCGAGAACTGAGTCCATGTAAGTGAAGCTTCCTCAGTCGGACTACCCAACTCATAAGCACGCCACCACTGATAGGCTGCCCCTCTAAGCTGGAATGTAGTAAAATAAACAACACTCGACTCCACTAAACCCATAGTACGAAGAATACGGTGTCACTCCTTCCGAAAACCCTGGCATCCTCTGACGCCAATCCACTAAAGGTAGGAGGGTGGTACTTCTTGTACCTCTCAAATCTGAGCTGCTCCGCCTCAGAAACTGCTGCTCTAACCTCGGGCTGCACCGGGGCTACCGGCTACTTCAGTATAATCTCTAGAACCTGGTTGACCTGGGCTCGCTGCTTGGGGTAGGGGTCGGCGGGAGTCTGTTCTCCTCCCCTGGCTTGAGATGTGGTAGGATCAAGTGGAATCAATCCAGCCTGAGCTAGGGGCTGAACATGCTCAGAAACTGGGTTGGAGTCTCCTAGAGGGCTGGTGCAACAACAGGTACCTCAGGTGCCTGCCCTCCAGCTGGAGCTACTGGGGGCTCCTCTTATCACCTCGGGCGGATACTCTCGTTGTACCACGTAGACGTCCTCAGCCTCTACCCCGGCCCCGACCTCTCGCGGTCCTAGCAGGGAGTGCGGGTGCTTGGTCATCAGATACGCATGTACGTGTTCTCACCATCTGTGAGAGAATAGAAGACAAAAGTTTAGAATTTCAAAGTCAACAATTTCGCACGACAAGGTATCAAAGAAGTGTAATTTTTCCTAACAGTTCCATAGCCTCCCAAGGATAAGTACGGATGTCTCCATACCGATCTGCGAGACTCTAATAAACTGTCTTGTGACTCACGACACCCATGAACCTAGAGCTCTGATACCAACTTGTCACGATCCAAATTCTCCCTCCGCAAGACGTCGTGAAGGCACCTAGTCTCTACGACTAGGTAAGCCTAACAATTTGCGGAAAAACAGAAATCAAAGCAAAATTATCACCTAAACTGCAACAGATGATTGAACAACCGAGATCTCTCGAGGTACCGCCTCGTAGTCTCAAAAGTAAATGTGCAGGGGGTTCTTCTGGGGTACCGCCTCGTAGTCCCAAAAGTAAATATGCAGGGGATCTCCCGAGGTACCGCCTCGTAGTTCCAAAAGTAAATATGCAAGGAGATCTACAAGGTACCGTCTCGTAGTCCCAAAAGTAAACACACAGCTCAAATCGGTGGAGAAAGCAATTAACAACAAGAATTCTACTACTATGGTTGATACAAATCAAGTAAAAGCAGGAATTCAACTGAACATGTTGCACAGATTTCAAATAAGCATTTAAGACACATAGACATGCGAAATTAGGCTAAACATGATAACTACACATGCTAGTATAACTCAGTCAAGGTGTAACAGGCTACTACTAAAAACCGGATTTACAACAATTATCCCGCGTACGCACTCGTCACCTCGCGTAAACAGCGCTCACTGATAACAGAAATATCACAACAATACCAAATCCTAAGCGGATTTCCCCCACACAACGTTAGGCAAGCCACTTACCTCGAACCAAGCTCAATCAATCAATATGAATGCCCTTTCCTCGATTATCCGTCTCCAGAGGCCCAAATCTGGCCAAAAACAATTACATACCATAAATACAACTATAATAGACTAATCTTATGAATGAAATCAAGACTTCAACAAGAAATTCGAAAATCGTCCCAAAAAGTCGGCCGGAGCCCACGTCCTGAAATCGATAAAAGTCACAAAATACAAACACCCATTCACCCACGATTTCACTCGTACAAAACTCAGAATCCTGATCAAAATTAAAAATTTTGGTTGAATAACCTTTCAACTTTTTTCCCAAATTTCTCAACCCAAATCCTTAATGAAATGATGAAATCAACTATAGACTAATGGAATATAACCATAACTGAGTTAAAAATCGTTACCCAATAGCTTCCTCTGAAAAACCCTGGAATTATCGCCACAATCCGAGCTCTCCAAGTTCTAAAATTGAAAATTGGATAAAACCCTCGAAATTAGCCTTTTCTGCCCAGCGATTTCGCACTTGGGGGTTCTTAGTCGCATCTGCGATGCCGCACCTGCGGAATGACCATCGCATGTGCGGATTCCACTTATGGCCAGGGTTTCCGCTTCTGCGGACTAGGGAGCGCACCTGTGATCCCGCTTTTGCGGAGACCCTTCCGCTTCTGCATACCCAAGCCTCCCAGGCCTCTCCCCTTCTGCGTTCAAGCTTCCGCAGAAGCGACTCCACTTCTACGGCCTTCATGTCGCACCTATGACCACAGGCCAACTCCTCCAGACCGCGATCCTCCTCTGGCACGTGCAAGTCCGCACCTATGGCTAACTACACCGCAGGTGAGATGACACCAGAAATTGAAAACTTCAGCAGTCCTCCCAAGTCCAAAATGATTCCGAAAATTATCCGGAACACACCCGAGGCCCCCGGGACCTCAACCAAACATACCCACAAGTCCTAAAACACCACACAAACTTAGTTGATCCCTCAAATCACTTCAAACAACAACTAAAAACACAAATCACACTCCAATTCAAACTCAATGAACTTTGAAACTTTAAACTTCTATAACCGATGCCGAAACCTATTAAATCACGTCTGATTGACCTCAAATATTTCACACAAGTCATAATTGACATTACGGACATAATCCAACTTTCAAAATCGGAATCCGTCCCCGATATCAAAAAGTACACTCCCGGTCAAACTTCCCAAAAATTCAACTTTCGCATTTCAAGCCTAATTAAGCTACAGACCTCCAAAACACAATCCGGGCACACTCCTAAGTCCAAAATCACCCAATGGAGCTAAGGAACCGACGAAATTCCATTCCAGGGTCGTCTTCACACAGTTCCAACTATGGTAAAAATCCTAGAACTTAAACTTCCATTTTAGGGACTAAGTGTCCCATATCACTCCGGAATCATAAACAGAACCCCCCGGAAAGTCTTATAATTAGAAAAAGATATGGAGAAATTAGTAAATAGGGGATCGGGACTAATACTCTCAAAACGACCGGCCGGATCATTACAATACATGGCAACTAAGGATGGTCTCATTCTGACTCTCCAACAATGCAAGTATTCACAGATCCAAAAGATATTAAGCATTAAACACAAAGTGAATATAAGTCAAGCAAAAGAGACATAGGCGTCACAAGACATGCTATCCAATATCATCAAGGCAACATGAACAATTTCAAAACATAGGGAAGATAATCCACATGCCAAAGCTTAAATATGCTATTATCAAACAAGTCAAAGGATCCTTCTTTTATTTCCTAAATTCCTAATCTACTCTAAAAATAAAAATAAAAACTACTACCCGGTTCAAACTACATCTCATGGAAGAGAATCGAGGCACAAAGAAAAACCACCACGGATTATTACTTCCTAAAGGAAAATAAAAGACATGTTTCTGGATTTTTCTGTTTTTCAATTTTTTTGTAATTTTTTTGGGTAGACTTTAATCCCTCAAGCAAACTATTTAGAAGATCCATCGTCGTGAAGAGTCTAAAATTGTTTGAATTTTTTTTCACAATTTTCATTTTTTTTACAAAAATCACTACATTAAGAAAGAATACTATAACTAAGTTAGGATAGCACAGAAAAATCACCCAAACAATCTCCCCACTACACACTTAAAATTGTGCAATGCTCTCAATGCACACTGTAAGTAACAAGAGGGTAAAAGAGACTCCCTGGTAGGCCAAAGGTCGAAGCATTAGCAGCTCATGGGATACCCAGACTTCTCCCAGGTATGATCCTTTGTGCGGGTACCTCACACTTAGTTTCAACCGCCTGCTCCCGTTTGCACACGCCTATTGGATTTGACTCCATGCTCCTACTCCTACAAAACACAAAAAATAACATTACAAAAAATAGCACAAAAATAAATAAATTAAAAGAAACAGTAGAATTAGGTTGCCTCTCAACCAGCGCCTTATTCATAGTCATGGCACGACGCCATCACTTTCACCACTTTTTCTTCCACTTTGAGGATATGAGTTGCGCCTCCAACTTTGTATCAATTTTTCTATCACGTTCCTAGGGCGATTGTGTGAAAATAAACCCAACCAATAGATATCGCATCTTACACTTCTTGGTCTTTAAGTGAGGGATGTCATTTTGTCTCCTTGGCATTGTAAATTTTAGAATATATGTACTTTCTTCCTCATCCATTGACTTCTCCATAGGCTCGAATGGATCAATTCTCGTGTCACCAACCAAATACAATGTTGAAAAATGGTTAGAATGAGGTCCAATATGCTCCAACTCTAAAAATGCCTCACTTTTAACACCCTCATTTTTGCACGCTTAACTGGCATCATTAACAATATTTTGATCGAATGGTTGGAACTCCTCTTTTTACTCTACAAGTTGGCCAGTATCCACAACAATTTGTTGTTGGGCAGGAGAAGCCTCAATCGTTTTATTCAATTGAGTCTGCAGGTCATGGATATCTGAGCCAAATTGGTTTATCTCTTGCGTGAGCTTAATTCTTCCTTCTATCAATTGCTCTATCATGTTTGAAGGACCATCACGGAGAGACACATGAAATTTTATTAGCTAAGCTTGTTCCTATAACCCCGATTGGCTCACTATATCTGCTTCTTCAACTTTCATCTTGTTGCTCGACTACTTACCTCACCATGTCCATAATACGGGCAGTACGTTCCATATCTTCCACCTCATTGCTCCCATCAAACTCATTAACATTATTAGAAAAATCCTAATAAGAGCTAGGAGAATGATAATAAGAATTAGGACAGTCATCCCAATGGCCACCTTCACAACCACACACATTACAAAAAATCTACTCATAAGATTGAGATGGTGCACCCAACTCACTCCTGGAATATTTTCACAATTTTTCCACGAGTGTGGTCCTGCACAATATAGACAAGGATTACCAAAATAAGAATAACCAATACTCGACCAATTCTCATTCCAAGATACCTTGTCAACAACGATAATAAACAATTAAACTAAGATAAAATAAAATAAAAACTTGAATAACAAAAAGTAAAAATCTAATCTAGTAAAATAGTTAATTTCTAAGACCCCATCAACAGCCCCAAAAACTTTTTCTCTCAAACACACATGCAAGTATACGTGGTGGATAATTAATATAGGATTATAAGTCCAGATATCGTACCCACGGAGACTTGTGATTAACTATTAACTAAATTAAACTAAGATAATTAATATATTCAAGTGATCTTCTAAAATATGAATATTTAACTAAAAGTAATCTAGAGTAGCAAACTAAGCAATTATAGACAATAAGTCGACAAACTTAGAGACGAATTTAATGGGAGAAAATATTCCAGAGTTATGGATTATCTAACAATCTCATTGAGTTTTTCACTTAAATTGTCTAATTAATATATCTAGTTTATTAATTGATAGGGTTAGTATTACTCGTAGTATTCTCCTGAAGTACTACTCGCTTATTCAAGCTAACCTAGCGTCTATATTCGAATGGAATTAGGATTAACAAGAACGCATTAATAATTCCCATATAATAACCAAGCAAGGCAATTAGGCATATCCCTATCGCAACTGCAAATCCATTCCCCGTAATTCAGGTTCAAGATCTCTCTCTACTCAATCTTATATGCAGTCTAGTATTCCATCTCCTGAGTTCAATCCTAGATTCATAGAGAGTATTCAATTGGTGATCAATCAATCAAATCATTAAGTGCAAGATTGAATAAATAAACCAATATGATAAAATAGTAAGAACAATCTAAGCTTCAAACTATAACGTTCATGTACATCCAAAACTCTAGAACTAATAAACTACGATATTAAAGGAAGAGAAGAGAAGAAAAACCAGTTAGAAGCTCCTCCAAGCGTGGTGTTTAATCCTCCACGTGAATTCTACTTCAAAGTCTGTTGGATATCCTCGAAACTAGTTTTAGGATCCTTTTCATACGAGTTGAGACCGTATAAGGCCGAAATAACATTATCCCGAACGAAATAGGAAAAATCCTGCACACAAGGTCCAAGCCAACGCGAGGCGCATAAATCAAAAACATGTTCACGTTCAATTCCTTCTTTGCTTTCAATTGCATTGCCCTTTCCTTTCGTCTTACACTAGGGGACAAACACCAACCCTCCCCCCCCCCCCCCCCCCCCCCCCCCCCTCTTTGTCTTCTTATTTTATTCTTTTATTTTCTTTTTTCTCTTTCATATTTTGTTCAATTTTTCAAATCTTTCATCTTTACACCATTTTATTTCTACATTATTAAAATATAATATTAAGTATAAAGTGATATAATTAATACTCAAAAGATGATTAAAAGTACTAAAATATGAGACAACAACAATTAAATTTTCGACGGAACATCAATTTCTTTTTGAAAAGTTAAACTGCGAACTGGGAAGGAGACACGAGGTGCATACGGGTGCAACAATGTCACGCTCTCAAACGTTATATTACTGGATGAAAGATGAAAATCAAAGTCATACATAATAGTATACGTTATTCTAGTGGTCTTTAGGAACCTGGCTATCCACAAGGATTATTTATATTCCTAAAAGATGTTTCTAATTAACAACGTTAAATTCTCACAGCACGTTAAGCTTATTTAATTACAACGTAACAACCCTGTCATTACAGATTCATTGACCAAATTACATATTAAATACAACTAATATGCTAAGGTATGTTCAATTCTATCATCTATTTTTACAGAAAATCGTGAAATTCTAATATACTGTTCACAACACAACAATAAAATAAATGACAATTAGTATTGAGCAAACTCGAAACTAGTGAGATTTGATAACCCTTGATTTAATGGTCAAATGACTTTAAAATTTGTCATTTGAATCGGATTTCATGCGGCAATATGTCACGACCCAAAAACGACCGTCGTGATAATGTCTATCGTGGAACTAGGCAAGCCACCATTCGATATTTCCAACACAGTAAAACACTTTTTAAAAATAACAGAGGAACATTTAATATTTAAAAAAAGCCTTTTTAAAACAGAATTTATCAAAATACGATACAATCCATCCGAAAATCGAGGTGTCACTGAGTACATGAGCATCTAGAACCGGAATACAACCCACTACAGTATCTAGAGAATAAAATTGAAAATACAAATGGAATAAGGAAGGAGAATAAAGGCCCGCGAACGCCATGCAGCTACCCCGATAGTCTCCGAACTCTAATGCCTCAATCAGCAGCAACCTCCGTGACTAGAAATGCTGGATATGCACACAAGGTGCAGGGAGTAACGTGAGTACATCCAACTCAGTAAGTAACAAGTCCAAACTTTGGACTGAAAGGTAGTGACGAACTCAACCGGTACAGATAAAATAGAAATAACTGTGCAGAAACGTAGGCATGCTTTGAATTAAATAGGCAATTCAAAACAGTAAAGTAAAGCAGTTTCGAACAGTGTAAAGAATATAACTCTGCTATCTCTACATGTCAATGCACATGCTATATGTGATGTACCATGCTGTCAGCCTCATACGCTCACACTCTCGAATGCTCAACCACTCGGTATTGTATATGGCTCATACGGCCCATGGAAGATCCATCCGGGAACATATACATCACTGACTATAAGTCGCCTAGTACCGAGGAAGGCCAATCTAGCATGTGGAGAAGATCCATCTCCAGGTATCAAGTACTTCGTACAAGATCCATATCCAAGGAAGATTCATCCGTCAATAATATTAACCGCGCTCACTGGGGGTGTGTTACAGACCTCGGAGGGGCTCCTACAGCCCAAGCGCTCTCATAACATCAGTATAACCGCTGCGGCGTGCAGGCCTATCCCATAACTGTCACTCATAATCGGCTCTCGGCCTCACTCAGTCATCAATTTATCCAGGCTCACTCATGAGCCCAAAATATCATGAAACTAGCCCGAAACAGTAATATGATGATTCAATAGATAACAACTGAGACTGGGATATGATATGAAATGCATGTATATAACTGAGTATGATATATCAATAAAATCAGTAAAATGACAGCAAGAAACAACCACTATTGGGTCCCAACAGTATCGGCATAAAGCCTAAACATGACATATTGCATGATTGAAAGCTCAATTACTTTATCACATGATCAACACGGATATCAACAAGATATTATCACTACACAATGCCATGGAATCATCCAGGTCACAATTCTCACGGTGCACGCCCGCACGCCCATCACTTGGCATGTGTGTCACCTCAATACCAAATATATAACACATAGTTCAGGGTTTCGAACCTTCAGAACCAAATTTGAAAGTGTTTCTTACCTCAACTGCGCAAAATCCTACTCTGAAATGCCTTTGCCCCTCGAATCAATCTCCAAATGCCAAATCTTGCCACAAGCAGTACGAGATAATTAATATAGGCTAAAGGGATCAATTCCACAAGAAAAACGTAAAATTTTAAACCAAAATCCGAAATGAGCTCAACCCGGCCCCTCGGGCCCACGTCTCGAGAACCGACAAAAGTCACAAAACCCGAAAGCACATTCACTCACGAGTCTAACCATACCAAATTTACCAAAATTTGACATCAGCGGGTCATCCAAATATCCAAAATTCATTCTCCAAATCCCTAGCCTCAAACCTCCAAATTCACCTAAGGTAGGGCGAATCAGTGGGGAAACAAGATTTATGATAAAAAAAAAATGTGTACAAGAAACTTACCTCAATAATCCTCTCCAAAATCGCCTAAGTCCGAGTCCAAAATGTTGAAATGAGACTAAAATCGCGAACCCTTATTTTTAAATCTTTTGTCCAGACTTTCCGCACCTGCAACCATTTATCTGCACCTGCGGAGCCGCTTCTGCGGTAAAATTCCCGCTCCTGCGGAAGTACTTATCCAGTTGCTTCCGCTTCTGCGATTTAGGACCGCATATGTGCATATTGCAGGTGCGGGAAACCCATCGCACCTGGATCGAACTCGCATATGCGCTCCTCAGCCTGCTTCTGCGACCATCACAGGTGCAGGGTAATCTTCGCACTTGCGACCTCTGCTCAGCTCTTCCTTGGCCGCTTATGCGATTTCTTTCCCGCTTTTGCGTGCTCGCACCTGCGGTGCCCACTCCGCAGGTGCGATTACACCAGTAGCAGCAGCACTTCAGCTGCTTCACCAATTCCAAACCAAGTGTGTTAACCTTTGTTGACATCCAATTTTGTCCATCCTTTCTTCCAATTAATCTTCTTGAGCTTTTAAGTTATTAATAATTTATATACTTTACTTTTACTACTATTGTTCTTACATTTGTTACTACTACTACTATTATTAATATTAGTATTAGTATTAGAGTATTATTATTACCATTATTATTATTATTATTATTATTATTATTATTATTATTATTATTATTATTATTATTATTATTATTATTATTATTATTATTAATATTATTATTTTATAATTGTTATTACTATTAGTATTATATTTATTATTTATTCATTCATTAATTCGTTCATTCGTTCTTATCGCCTTTTGTGGAAAAAGCATATCATTTTTCTTTATTTAGTTAAAAGGTAATGTTTCTTCAATCTTACGTTTTATAAATATATGTTCCAAGAACATTAGAGTTTTATACTTATCAATTAATGTAATAGATATTTATATGTTGATATACATAGTATTATACAATATAATTATTAAAATATTTTATTAAAGTTAGAAGCCCAAAGAAATACTAATAAGGAAGTGGTTTGTCCAATATATAGTCACCTAAAATTCAAGAGTTCTTTTTTACATTGTAAGTGTTATAAATAGAACTCTATTTAGAGTGAATGTCTATCTTTTAAAGAGTTCTACTTTGTGGCTAAGTCATTTTTCCCCTATAAATAGAGGGGACTTAGCCCATTGTAAATCATCCCAAAATTCAATAAGAATTTCCCCTCTCTTTCTCTGTAATATTGTTCTTGTTCTTTATTGTTTCATAACACGTTATCAGCACGAGACTCTACCGTCTCAAGAAGCTCTTTGAGAAGATTAAGGTATAACTTTTCTCCTCCCCTTTTCNGCCCTTGAAATTTCGGGCAAGAACTATATGACATGGGTGTTGGATGCTGAAATCCATTTAAATGCAATGGGTATTGGAGACGCCATTAAAGATAAAAATAAAGCATCTACCCAAGACTGTGCTAAGGCCTTGATTTTCTTGAGCCATCACCTTGATGAAGAGTTGAAAATATAGTATCTCACAGTCAAAGATCCACTTGTTTTGTGGAATGGCTTAAAAGAAAGATATGACAACTTA